>OZ004603.1:3989796-4218619 GCA_963924605.1 Malthinus seriepunctatus
ACAGAAATGTGAAAAAGATAACATCATTATAACAAAAGCAGATAAAGGTAACACAATTACAATTATGGACAGAGCAAAATATGAAGAAAAAACACAATCCTTTATTGATAACAATAACATAGAACAATTAAAAAGTGACCCAACGAATAGTTTCCAAACGGATTTAATACAGGAATTTAAAAAACCAAATTCAATCATTCCCGCGAATGAAGTATTCAGACTAAAACAACTTAATCCAATGGCACCAGTGCTTTATGGACTGCCAAAATTACACAAGGACAATATTCCAATTAGGCCAGTAGTATCTTATTTAAATGCACCAACGTATAAATTATGTAAGTTTCTAAATAAGTACTTAATCAACCTGTTTGAAACCAAATCTGTATATAGTGTAAAAAACTCCTTAGAATTTGTTCAAAAAACAGCTGATGTCAAATTAAATTCAGGCAGTAAATTTGTTTCATTCGATGTTAAAAGCTTGTTTACTTCAGTTCCCGTGAAAGATTTGATAACGATTTTACAAACCAAAATTAACAATACTGATCTCCTTACTTCTCATAAAATTGATCTAATGTCTCTAATAAACTTATGCCTTAACCAAAATTATTTCTCTTTCAACAATCATTATTTTAAACAAAAGGACGGACTTCCAATGGGCTCTCCTTTGTCACCATTGTTTGCAGAAATATATATGTCTCATTTTGAAGATACTTTGTTTAATTCCAACTCAAATTTATTAAAACATGTTAAAAAATGGGTTAGATATGTCGACGACGTTTTTTGTATTTGGGAAAGCTCCGAGAGAAATCTAACATCCTTTTTAAACCTCTTAAATTCAATTAACAATAACATCCAATTCACTATAGAAAAAGAAGTAAATCTCAACTTTTTAGACTTAACCATAAAAAACAGTGACAACAAATTAGACTTCAGTATTTTTAGAAAAGAAACATGCACCGACACTATTATACCTGCAGATTCATTCCAATCAAACCAAATCAAAATGTCCTTTTTCAATAGTTCCATACACCGCCTAGTTAATATCCCAATGACCGAAACAAATTTTATTAAAGAAACTCAAACACTAAAACAAATAGCTAAAAACAATGGTTACAAAGGAGAGCTAGTAGATAAAATAATCAAAAAGAAAACTAGAGCTAAAGCACGTACACTTTTATACAACGGGAATTCAAAGTCAGATAAAACTTATGCAGCTATCACTTTTAACAACTTAATGTCCAGCAAAGTCAAAAGACTACTCAAAAAATCTAACATTCAAGCAATAGAAATAAATAAAACAAACCTAGGAAAACTCATAGTCAATAACAAACAAAAAATTAACCCGTTGGAAAAAAGTGGCGTGTACCAAATCAATTGTAACGATTGTGATGCGGTGTACATCGGACAAACGGGGAGATCAGTGTTGAAACGCGTTAAAGAACATCAAGCAGCGGTCAAAAACAACAAATCTTCCACGGGACTGAGTGAACATTGCATTAATAATAATCACTTTTTCACCCAGGACAATACAAAATTAATTCATGCAGAAAACAAAAGTTCGAGACTTAATTTTTGGGAAGGTCTAGAAATTCATAAAGCGTCACAGAAGGGCGTAAACGTCGTAAATAACCAAATGGAACTAACATTTGGTTATTCGGGCTTTTTAAAGATAATTCCCAAGAATTAACTCTCGATCGACACATTTATCAGGTCCTTTACCGTCACTAATTTTAAATTTAGCATATAGGAACATATTTTTTAATTTTAAGTTAGTTTTACTCAACCTTTGAGAATGGCGTAACTGCCGAAACAATATTGTTAGGTTTAAAATCTTATTTAAGTGGAATAAACAAGTGAACTAATTTGATTTTTTATTTATTAATTCATCATGTTCCATCAAGTGGTAACCGTGAATAGCGTTAATTTAATCTTAAACTCAAGTGAAGAGAGAATCACGGCATTTTTTAGGAAAACTCTCCTAAAATTAAAACTATGTTCAAATCATATCTGGTTTAATACGGAGTGTTTAAAACACAAGATTCATCCGAAATACATGAAGATCCGTTGTAATCATAATTCTTTAGAATCGAGAAGAACACTGGAAAAAGCATATAAGTTGTGGTTAGAGCTAGAAAATAGAAAATGGTATACAAGGCGAAATAATCTAGGGGAGCATCTCAAAGTAATTCATATGGAAATGCACAAAAGATTTTCGAATTTAAAATTCGACCTTATTGATATGCAAGCTAGAGAATTAGTTAGAGAAGCAACCCACAAGCAATTTCTTAAACAAAACAACAAACTTAACAGTCTAATAAAAGAAAAGCACATCAACAACAATAATTATAACCATGATGATCAAAAACCATTACAACATACATTTTACAGTCGAGTCTCTAATCTCACAAATACAAAATTTACAGATAAGGAAATGTCTCTTCTAAATAAAGGTTTAAAATATTCTCCGCATACACAAAGTCCTAGCACATTACGAGATAATTTAATAATTGACTCCGAAATAGCTATAAAATACAATAAAGTACCAGAAAAGATCCAAAGTAATATCATAGACGCAATAAAAACCAACTCCAATACATCTAGAAAACCTTCACCCGAAACCATCTTAATCAAAACAATAAAACAGAAATGTGAAAAAGATAACATCATTATAACAAAAGCAGATAAAGGTAACACAATTACAATTATGGACAGAGCAAAATATGAAGAAAAAACACAATCCTTTATTGATAACAATAACATAGAACAATTAAAAAGTGACCCAACGAATAGTTTCCAAACGGATTTAATACAGGAATTTAAAAAACCAAATTCAATCATTCCCGCGAATGAAGTATTCAGACTAAAACAACTTAATCCAATGGCACCAGTGCTTTATGGACTGCCAAAATTACACAAGGACAATATTCCAATTAGGCCAGTAGTATCTTATTTAAATGCACCAACGTATAAATTATGTAAGTTTCTAAATAAGTACTTAATCAACCTGTTTGAAACCAAATCTGTATATAGTGTAAAAAACTCCTTAGAATTTGTTCAAAAAACAGCTGATGTCAAATTAAATTCAGGCAGTAAATTTGTTTCATTCGATGTTAAAAGCTTGTTTACTTCAGTTCCCGTGAAAGATTTGATAACGATTTTACAAACCAAAATTAACAATACTGATCTCCTTACTTCTCATAAAATTGATCTAATGTCTCTAATAAACTTATGCCTTAACCAAAATTATTTCTCTTTCAACAATCATTATTTTAAACAAAAGGACGGACTTCCAATGGGCTCTCCTTTGTCACCATTGTTTGCAGAAATATATATGTCTCATTTTGAAGATACTTTGTTTAATTCCAACTCAAATTTATTAAAACATGTTAAAAAATGGGTTAGATATGTCGACGACGTTTTTTGTATTTGGGAAAGCTCCGAGAGAAATCTAACATCCTTTTTAAACCTCTTAAATTCAATTAACAATAACATCCAATTCACTATAGAAAAAGAAGTAAATCTCAACTTTTTAGACTTAACCATAAAAAACAGTGACAACAAATTAGACTTCAGTATTTTTAGAAAAGAAACATGCACCGACACTATTATACCTGCAGATTCATTCCAATCAAACCAAATCAAAATGTCCTTTTTCAATAGTTCCATACACCGCCTAGTTAATATCCCAATGACCGAAACAAATTTTATTAAAGAAACTCAAACACTAAAACAAATAGCTAAAAACAATGGTTACAAAGGAGAGCTAGTAGATAAAATAATCAAAAAGAAAACTAGAGCTAAAGCACGTACACTTTTATACAACGGGAATTCAAAGTCAGATAAAACTTATGCAGCTATCACTTTTAACAACTTAATGTCCAGCAAAGTCAAAAGACTACTCAAAAAATCTAACATTCAAGCAATAGAAATAAATAAAACAAACCTAGGAAAACTCATAGTCAATAACAAACAAAAAATTAACCCGTTGGAAAAAAGTGGCGTGTACCAAATCAATTGTAACGATTGTGATGCGGTGTACATCGGACAAACGGGGAGATCAGTGTTGAAACGCGTTAAAGAACATCAAGCAGCGGTCAAAAACAACAAATCTTCCACGGGACTGAGTGAACATTGCATCAATAATAATCACTTTTTCACCCAGGACAATACAAAATTAATTCATGCAGAAAACAAAAGTTCGAGACTTAATTTTTGGGAAGGTCTAGAAATTCATAAAGCGTCACAGAAGGGCGTAAACGTCGTAAATAACCAAATGGAACTAACATTTGGTTATTCGGGCTTTTTAAAGATAATTCCCAAGAATTAACTCTCGATCGACACATTTATCAGGTCCTTTACCGTCACTAATTTTAAATTTAGCATATAGGAACATATTTTTTAATTTTAAGTTAGTTTTACTCAACCTTTGAGAATGGCGTAACTGCCGAAACAATATTGTTAGGTTTAAAATCTTATTTAAGTGGAATAAACAAGTGAACTAATTTGATTTTTTATTTATTAATTTATGTAAAGTATTTATATAAAAATAAATAACTGTAAAATACAGTACAAAAATGAAAAGTTATTTGTATTAATTGCCACCTTATTTCTCTTACAAAAGTCATTCAAAATTTCTCATCCCCGACACATTAGCATTTCATTTTAACTTTTGGTTTTTGAGCAATTGACAACGCAAAATTAGCTAATTTGTCCATCTAAGTAATAAATAAGTTCGACTGCGATATGCCTACTAAATCACAATTGGTTTTTGTACTTTCTCCAAACAAACACAAAAACAAAAGTCCAAACACCAAAATCCAAAAATCCAACTAGTTATTATCTAAAGCAATAAGCAATTATCAACATTTCTCGGTAAATAACGTTATTCTCCAGATTCACAGCATTTGCCTTAAAAAAAATTGTGATATTTTTTGGACGCGATAGTGAAATTCTTTTCGCTAACTTCTCAAAACTGTATAAAAGGAATTACAATACAACTACTCAATATAACTTTGGCTCCCGTGGGTTCTTAAGCCCTCTACAAACGCTCAGGCTTTCACTACGGCAAGCTTTGTCCTGCCTCTGCCTCTGTCAGGGCAGCTGACCGATCTGCAAACACTCCGGTTTCCCCATGGAGACTGTTTCTGCACAGGCCTGTCGTAGTAAAAGCCTAAGCGTTTGTAGCAGCTTTTAAAGATAATACATCTCTTTAATATGACTTTGGCAACCGTGAGCTCTTAAGCCCTCAACAAACGCTCAGAGTTCCACTGCGGTAGGCCCGTGCGGGACAAAGCTGTCAGGTTGCCTGAACGATCTGCAGACGGTTTCCCTATGGAGACTGATTCTACACAGGCCTGTCGTAGTAAAAGCGTAAGTGTCTGTAGCAGCCTTTAGAGATAGTACAAAATACAACTCCCTAATATGACTTTAGCAACCGTCGAGCATAATCTAATATTAATGTCGTCCGAAATTGACGTTAAACTATAGGTTCTTTATGCTTCTAGCTTGAAGCCTGATTTACACGATGATAGTAAAACGTGATGTAAAGACTAGCGCACATTGTGGCGCACCGCATCGACCGCTTCACCGCTTCGCTGTTTAAGGCTTTCACAGACCAATGCGGCTTTTAGGTCATGATCGCAATAGCGGCCGTGGCTGCGATAAATTAATACTATAGTCTTATATTTGTGTATTTAGAGAAGAACGATTCACGATTTTCAACGATTTGCTATTGAAGAACGTTTAATAGCTATAGCTAGATCGCGGCCATGGCCGCTATCGAGTGATCGCTTTGGTCTGTAAGAGCCTTTAAGCGTCACAGTGTGCGATGAATCCGCGCAATAGCTGTAAATTTTATTTCTACAATTATAAAATGCATTGAATTGATCTGAGCGAATTTTTATAATGGGGCCGCTCTAATGTGCACTAGCCTTTGTGGCTTGTGGAAATTATTATAAAAAGAAAAAAATCAAAAATTGCACATTTAGTCCATTTAACTTTGAAACGGGAGTACTAAAGGTATATTAGGTTTAATCAGTTTATTTCAACTTAAAAAATCCGTAACCAAGCGTTGTTTCAGTCTTTATGCGACACCTTGTATAGTGTAGATCAGCGTTTCTCAACTTTTTCACACCGCGACCCAGCTTTTTTGATAAATTCTTTTCGGGGCCCAAATTTTAGAATTTTTGAAGAGATTCCTTATTAAAAACTCCTTAGCCTCGACTCCAAAAATTTACACGACCCAGACTTATTTTTAAGCGACCCAAATTTAGGTCGATACTCGCTACCCAATTGTTGAGAAACGCTATGTAGACAATGCTTAATTGCATTATAGATACTTTATCAGTTTTTCGTCGGTTACCATTTTAGGCCCAAAACTTTAGCGCTTCGTAGCGCACAGTGTTTTTTGCACCAGTGCTTTTAAGAGTGCAGCAACTTCTGACTAGGCTATGACATAGATGGATGACGATTCAAATAATATTTTTGATATACCATCTGAGAAAATGCTTTAGAATTTGAAAAGCACTTAAGGCTTTTAAGCTAACCTATAAGGCTAAATTTGTCTTGATTTCCAAGAGAATATAAGTAAATTCACAAACAAACACTGTAAATTTTTACCTGCAATTACTATTTCTTGTCACTGTAAAGGAAGTACTTCATATTTGATGCCAGAAGGCGGAAATTTTTATTAAGCATAACGACCACTAGGAACATATTTAACATAAACTAAGTTTTTTTTTAAATCAGCTCTTGTACTATAATGTTATGCGAAGGTTGCCATTGAGTTAAGTGAAGCGAAGAGTGGCAAACAATGAATAAAAATCGTCTAACCACACTATGAGATTGTATGGCAGTTCCTTTTTTCGAAATTACTTTAAAGTTTTTAGAGAAAAACTAGTCTTTTATCTGGACGCTTATTATAGCTGCTAGTTCGACAAATATGTAGAAAAATCCTGCAAGTTCTTAGTGAAAATTAAAATTGAAAAAAATTTTTTCAATTAAATTTTTTTTATATTAAAGCTTGAAATGTGGGCTTTTTCTTTGAATTAATGAATATTTAATTTTGTACTAAATTTTGTTTGAATGTAAACTTTTGAGGCTTCTTCATTTCTCTAAGATGTAGATAATTTTTTTATATTGGAAATTTTCAGTACCTATATCTTTCTCATTTTAGCCGTCCAAAAATAATTTTAAAAATTAATTTCTTATTTATGGCATAAATTAGATCATTTACAATTATTGGAGAGATGAAGCGTTGCTTTGGAATTTCTTCAAAATTAGTAATTTAAAATAGTTTAGGAAGAGGGATTCTTAAAGGATTCGGTGCTAGATGTAATCATTTTCGTTTAGGAGTTTATTAAAAAACTGTTTATTTGAAACACCTTAAAAGTTGGTTGTTTTATTGTTTTTAAAAAAATAATGTAGAGAAAACGGTTATCTGTCATGAATTGTTCTCAAGATGATTTTTAAAACAATGCAAACCCTCTTATTTCTAATTTTAAAACCTCATCAAGTCTTTTCAAAAAATTTCCTTCCAAGAGCAACTCGAAATAATGTTTATACAAAAAGAAAAACAAAATTGCGCCTCACAATTTCCCTATTTCTGTTTAGTGTTTCTTTTTTTTCTCTCGTTAGGTTATAAAATTTATTGAAGCCAGTTACAAACAATTAACATAAAATCCTAATTGCTTCTCTCAGCTAAAAATCCCCAAATTCAATGAACACATAAAAAGGGTTAAAACCGTAAAAGCTTTCTCTTTCGGCAAATTCCTTTACTGCACTTTAACCCTTTAGTGTTTATTCACCCTACTGAATTTTATTTTATTTTAAAATATCATTGGCGATCTGAGAAGGGTGCGTCTTCCCTGTTTTTTTAAAGCTCTACCGTGTTTGCATATTCGCGCTCTCTTACATATCCTTAAAATTGAATTCTTCGTTCGGTAGATCTTTTAACTTTATTTACGTAATTAAATAAAATTAATTGCGAGTTATTTGTTCATCTCTAATTAATGTTTTTCAATTTAATCGAAACGCTTTGGTTTCTTTTTTCTAAGCAAAAAGAAAATTTTGAGAAACGCTCCATCGCGTCTCGCGCTCCTAAATCAAAATCGGTTCCAAACGTGTCGATTAAAATGGACGACATACATTTAAATAAAATCTTTTTTAAAAATGTTTTTATAATTAAGATTTTAAAAGCGTATCAGGTACATGTAACTTGAAAAGATCTTTGTGAAATTCAAGAAGTTGCAACTTTTTAAAACTCATATAATGCACTACAAAATTTTACTCGACAAAACTTTTGCTGTACTTTTGAGTCAATAAACTGGTCACGAATGCACTTTAAATTTACTAAAATATTTATAAATAAATACACTTTGTTACGTAAGAGAAACAATTTTTAAAAATAGAGCGACATCCTTCAAATTTAATTAGGAGAAAAGTTGATATGTGTCGAAAACTATCTGTGTGCTATCAAAAATTGTCTCGACGAAAAGAACGTTTGGGCGATAGAGAAAAAAATGGTGTTAAAATAAAATAAAAAGTGTTAAGATTCGCAGTACATGTGTGTTTCTCGCTCTTATTTTAACTGTCCTTCCCGCACTTTTCAAGGAGTTGGGCCGCACTCATTTCCCATCAGCCAGCCTTCTTTTGCGGGGCTCATTAAGTCTTGTATCGATCGTCCGGGTCTTCTTCTACACTTCTTACAGCGTGTGAGAATTTTAATATGCAGCACTGTGTACGCGCCCCTCATTAATGCAAAGATTGTTGGAATTGAATAGCTGTCTTGAGGCTTTTCTTCAAAAATGTTAAAATTTTCCTACGTTACCCACTCGCGTGTACTGGGAAATTTTTGATTAATATAATTGTTTATAAACAAAAATGAATTAATTGACGCTGAAAAAGTCGGCCATTACTTAGGAAAAAACTCGATAGTAAATTAATTAATTAGTTGGAGTTTCTTTATTGTCTCTTAACGAACTCCATCCTGGAGAATTGTTTCATAAAGACATAAATTCTTATTATATTAAAACTTTCCAAATCGAAATAAATAAACAAAATTGCCTCTTCAGTATATTTTCTGCATTGTATACAAGAATTAATACCATAATATTTTACTCTAGTTTAAAATATTTGAGGACACTCGAGGGCTGACTTCCTCATCCGGTCAACCGAGTTTCCTTTGCCCGTTGTTGAAGTGGGAAACCGCTGAAGTATTTGCGATTCGTCGAAAAAAAATTAAACCATTCGGAGAGAATATTTGTACACAATTTTATGTACAAATGGAAAAAAAATAAAAGTTTACGAATATACCACAACTATAGTGTGCTTCATAATTCTAATAAATTTACAATAAAAAGTATTCGAGTTTTTAACTTGCTTTGTTTTTTTAATTTAATTGGATTTTTTTAATTAATTCGTATAGCTAAAATATTAGGATGAAATGTAATCTTATAGCATGTGTGTATGTTGTCACCTATGTACGTGTTCTAAAAATATTGTTTGATAGTCATAGGTAACTTACGTATCAGCCAGAAATATTATCAAAAATTATTTTAGATTCCTGAATAGAGAAGGTTTGACGAAATTTACTCGCATACACTTACACCACCAAAATCGACATAATGTGCAATTGTGCACCCTACCCTCCTGGTAGCCGTACCTTAATTTTTCACTCCTCAATTAATCGTACATTTAGGAGGAACTCGAGAATTCTGTGTCATTAATTCTGTCAAGTCAGATTGTCAGAAGTTCCTTAAAGCCGGTTATACACGTTCAGACGTACGTATCGGCATTTGTAACGAACCTAACATTCATACTTAAGGATGCGATTTAGTAGGTATAGCTATCGCAGTTGCACTTATTGCTGAGATGGGCAACATTTGCTAATTTTGCGTTGTAAGTTTCTCAAAAACCAAAAGCTAAAATTAAATTTTGATTTGTTTATCAAATAGTTGCCTTTACAGTCTCGGAGATGAGCAATTTTTGAATGATTTTTGTAAAGAAATAAGGTGGCAATTAATAAGAATAATTTTTCATTTTTGTGCTGCATTTTACAGTTATTTATTTTTATATAAATACTTCACATTTAAGGCTGAAATTAACTCATCTCCGAGACTTTAACGGTAACTATTTGATAAACAAATCAAAATTTCATTTTAACTTTTGGTTTTTGAGAAACTTACAACGCAAAATTAGCAAATGTTGCCCATCTCAGCAATAAGTGCAACTGCGATAGCTATACATACTAAATCGCATCCTTAAGGCCTGTTCTTACAGACACTAATCTCATGAAGTCATGACACTACTGTCAAGATGCTATAACCTTCACTGCCATGACAAGTAGCTGTTCGTACGTTGGGCTGTCTCGTGGCATCAATTTACCGAATATCATTGTTATGTGTTCTTCAATTTGGTTTTACTTTAGCTCTCAAAGCTCTCATAGCCTCAGCTCACTAATTTTCAATAAAGCAGATTTTGCTTCATCTATTTTCTGTCTGTTCTTTTTGTAAGCTTGGAGAGATTTGTTCAATGAGCAGGGATATTGGTGATAACGTTCCAAATACGGTATAGGATATCTTATTCAGCCCTGTACTGGCACAGGCTTTTATCACTTTAAAATTAATTAAAATGTGATAGCATTCAATTCAGTGTCGTAATGTCATGATTACAGTTCCACCAGCTTTATTAGCGAACTGAAGGGGTGTGACCAGCGCTGTCATAAATTTTGAAGTACACTACGAGTTAAAATTATTTCAGTCGCTACATTTGACAAGTAACTGTCACTAAAATTGAATATAAGTTAATATTAAGACAGTGAATTTGAAAAGTTTGCAATTAATTAACAATTCCTTAATAGTTAATTACATAGATATATAATAGTTATAACAAAACTATCTAAAGGAAAATATTAAAATAAGTAATGAACAAATTATGTGACCAATAACTATTATGTAGTAAGCGAACAACTTATTAGGCAATCCAAACCACGTGACAAAAAATGGTGGTTGGTTGGCAGCCTTCAAAAAAGTAAAGGTGCCCATTTACAATCATGAATATAAAGGTCCCCATCTACAATATTTTTTAAGAAGTTAGGTTGACGATGATAAAGTTTGGTTAAAAATCCTTACAATTAAGGTTAAAACATTATCTTAAGACGAGGTCCGTGAACTATTATATCTTCAGGCTATTTAGTGATAACATAATTAGATATTATCATTTTGAAAATGATCCTCAAAAAAGTAAATTTTTTTTTACACCAGTCGATGTAGTAAATAGTTTACAATTACATATCATCCTAAAAACCCAAGTAAATTGAATTAAAAAGTTATTATATAATTCATTTTTATCCCAATCGCCTAAACTTAAGGCCCTAAAGCATGAATTTGTGCTTCAAAACTATCCTTTCCTGCATTTTTATGACTTAGCATTTAGGATTCTTTAGAACCGAATAGACGATTATCTGAAGGCTGTTTATTGATAATACATACATGTATTTATTTAAAATTTGTTATATAATATAAAGTCAATTATAATAGTGTAGGTATTTCTAAAAAGTATATATTTAGTACAAATAGATCGTATATTCAAAGCCTGTTAATATTTCCACTTTTGGTTAAAAATATCTTCTATCAATCCAAAGAGAGACATTTGTGTCATGCTCTCGGTAATTTTCTTAGATGCAAAGGTAACTGCTCAAATTTTACAGTTAACATTTCAGCGGTCATATCCGTTTGGGTAGCAAAACCGTCAACTTCTTCCTCTGAAATAGGATTTTCAAACTCTGCATTTTGCACCTGTTAACAAAACATCCAGCATATTATTTATAAACAGAAAATAGTGCAATGTAAATTTTTTTCATGTTTTTATAGCTGTTCAGGTGAAAGCACCTTAACTATCATACCTATTTTCTCCTTCTATCGGTTATAATTTTTTGAGTCCAAATTGCTCTTCCTTTTCGAAATGGTTACACATAACTCGTGTGCTAGGATGGAGCTCAGTCTAGGTAATTTTCATTTGCTAAAAAGCACGGTTTCCCTAAAAAAGCACACTTCGTTAGTTTAATAAGTACGATAATTATTTATTTAGTTAAGGAGGTAATTATTGCAATCAATAAGTTATTTGAGTGCAGTAGTAGTGGGCAAAAACCATTTGTTGCTTTATTTATGAGTAACACATGCCATAACGACATATTTACTTACCGGTTATAAAATGCCTGCTACAAACTCTTTCGTTTCTCAGTAGGGACTCTGTCAGATCTCAAATCAGGCGTTTTAATCCTAGCTATCCAACCACATCCAACTTTCTCGTCGTTTTTTTGATAACACATTTACATTTGGACAATTTAAAATAATAAAAAAAATAACGAACTCGCGATCTGCGCCACTTTCACAACCAACAACGGTACAGGTTGTAGGCAGTTTATCACAGTAAATATTACTATTAATATCATAAATTCAAAAACCATTATCAAAGAACACCTAACCTAGAAACAGTGGCAGTGGCGTTTAGCGAAAGGGAAAATGATGCACTTCCTAAGCTCTATGCTAATAGGCTGTTTACATGTGCAAGTAGTCACGTGGTTTACGCATGCGCGCAACCTGCCAACCATCCACCATATTAGATTTGATTTGACAGGTAGCTGGATTGCCTAATTGTCATTTTGAAAGGTTTTACCATAACCTAAAATAGTAGTAGATAAACGCGACTTTTAACGATGCCTATACCTAACCTGAATTCTTGATTATGATTGGAGGAATCTTTTCCAGCAAAAAATCTTTTTAAATAAAGTTATTTTAGTTGACATATTTTCCGTAACGCAAAATTGGTTGGTGGAGCTTTATGTACCTTTACAAAGCGTGCCTATGATGCGTTTTTAAGTTTTTAAATAAAAATAATGTAGGCTCTATCGCTATAAGATGGGTGCTTCACTCTATGAACCGAGAGTCAGTAATTATCTGCTTAACTTTCATTCCTTTATGAATCCAACAACTGTGATGCAGCAACAAGTTCTTTTGCTAAATGTAGCCCTTTTTCCTCCACGAAAATTCTTAAATTTGGAATTGCTTTCATAGGCTCTAAAAGGCCCTAGGTAGCTCGTGGTTTTGAGAATTGGTGAAGCAGATTTGATGGTAAAAAAATTTTTAAAATGGAATAGAGCATTCCAATGAAAAAGGTTAGTGTTGTAGATATAGGGAACAGCACTGCCTGTTCTAATATACGAATTATTTTTCTTTTTTTTCTAAAAATAATTAAATAATTACAATTGACAATAAATTGAAATAAATATATTTATTAAATTAATTAAAATGATTTTATAACGACAAAAAAAGTGTGTATAGTACAAAATTGTAAAAAACGTGATAAAATTGCACTGAATACTGGCAACGGTGCGCTAATAGTACAGGATCGCGCTAATTAGAGAATAAAACTGTGTGCAACAAAGCTGGTATTTGCCTATCCCTGCAACACTAACCTTTTTCATTGAAACAGACTATAGATATGTAATAATTTAGAGTAAAACAAAAACACATTCAACCGGAAATTATAGGTGAATCGGCACTTTACTGTTTCATTCCACGAGCTGCCACTGCCCTGTCCTCCATGTATGGTAGACCCACTGGGCATACATTTTTTAAAACTCTCTCAATCAACACTATAAGCAAGACTTATGTAGCATCCCAAAAACTGTTTCCATCAGTTGTTTTAGAAAATCATGTTTTGATTTTTTTGGGGGAGGTTGAGCCCTTAAGAACCCTCGCCATGAATCCATGTGTACTAGAAAAGTTTCGATGATACACCCAAGTCAAACAGTAGTTATTTTTTCATGCAGCAACTGCCACTAAATTTACTATTCAGTAACAAACCTGACCTAACCTACCCACCTTAGAACATAAAGATCCGGAAGCTTAGGGGAATTGTGGGCAAAATGACATACCAGAGCAAAATGGCATTGCGAGTTTCTTGAGTAACTGGCTTAAATATATATGCAACTAACGGCTTTTATAATCCTTAATAATCACAGAGAGCTTGAATTTTTAAACCCTACACCCTTGGTTCTCAATCTTTTTGAAGTCGCGGAACACTTAACGTGTTTACGAAGCACCAGTGTTCCGCGGACCACTGATTGACAACAAAGGCCCTACACCCGTTCCTTGGTCAGCTTCTATAAAGCATTTTGCTCTTGTCAATCTTAATATTTAAAAGAATCTAAATTAACATGGAAAAGCGGTTAAGAGCCTATTTTAAATGTTAGTGGACAAATAAAGCATACTAGCAACCGGTATGTAGTATAAAGCTCTCTATTAACTAATGATGGTATTAAATTTAACATGAAGCTTTTGATTTGTCTTATAATAAAACTTTAAATTAATAATCAATTCTGATTGGCTAACGACAACCGTAATTCAAACCAATTTAATGTCTAAATTAAACTTTTATAGTATACTTATCTTAGTACTGTTAGCTGTATGCGAAAGCTTACCACATTAGAGCTCGTTGAAACTTCAAGAAGTGGGAATTTATTCCGTCCAAGTACAAAAATACCTCATGATTTCAAATTTAATTTATAGTCTATCTATGGGACTTAATCACACATCTAATCTAACATACTTACATCTTGAGAAATAACATGTTCCTTTCTAACACAGTCATCGTCATATCCGAAGTGTTTGATATAAATTACTTTTAAATATATTTAGATATTCACAAGTCGTAAGTTTAGATATAGTTATCGATAGTGTCAATAATAATCATCATCAAACAAAATGACATTTTAATTTTAAATTGGTTGTATATAGAGATATATTAAAGATTTCTGATACGCAAAGTGCTCGAGTTGCCTTAAGCAACAGCATGCGAAGGAATAGCGGGCTAAAGGTTATATCTAGATAATAATAGGAAAGTAACAGCGTCAAACTATGATTAACTTATACGGGAGGCCTCTACATACTTATCAAGTATTAGTTTTAAAAATTAGTTAAGTATTTTAAACTGCGACTAGTACATCCAAGAATTTTTAAATTGCCCCGCAATTTACTAGTTTAAAATAGGTGTTAGGAGTAAAGCTCGTTACGAGCTTTAAAAGGGTAAACCGGAGTGGACTATTTTGCGGTCGCTCGTGTGTAGATAAAATGCGGATTTAGTGGAGCTGGTTCTAGGTGCATCTATGAGGGACCGTTAAGTTATGTCCGTCCATATATAAAGGATTAAAGTTCCAATATTTAATGCGGCGGTAGATTAACAAACGAACCGCTCCTCATTGGAAATATCTACATCGAAACGTGTGTAATAACACCGACAGTACAACATTACTTACTCGGCGAGTGGTCCGATGGACATCTACTGATATAACAAATATATCAGTATGGATTCTCTACAAGTCGTGCATTACATAAATATTTTATTAATTGCTAGTTTGATACATTTCGCGATGGTTGGTTGTCTCAATTTTTCAAACGCTGCCCCTCCGTTAGAATTTTGCTCAAAATTTAGTTATTCTTAAGTAACGTTTATTGCGTCATTTAGTAAATTAGTAAGACAGTTACGCCTATTGCACGTCGATGTTTTAGTTCGAGTCATGATGAAGAGCGAAATAGTCCATTTAGCATAATCTAACTAACCATCTTTAACTCGTTAATTACTAATGATAGATTATTGTTATTATTATTAGTGTGTCGAGATGATAAACATTTGATATAACAGCCTAAAGTCATGTTTTATACTCGTGATTCTTTTCTTTTTATTTAAATGCCGATATATTAATTGTACGCTTTTTTTAAATCATGAAACTTATATCGTGTTAACGAAAGGTATAAAATTTACCACTCTAACTAAAACAGCACACTACAAATAATTTACTGGGATGTTTATGGATCGTTGTTACTCCATTATTTCACCACTAAATGCAAATAATATGACCGCTATTCTAACTACAGTAAATCCTAACAAAAATAATTACATCAATATAATGTGCCGTTACATGCGGAAGATTTTAATTTGATTTCATACATTTACTACTATACAATAATTGATGATTTGCATTTACTACTTGCTTTAACAAAAGGAAATATTATTTTTCTATACTTTTTTTTTAAATAATACAAACTCGCTTTTTACGTACTTTTTAGAAGTAAAATCTTCTTGTCTGATGTTAATTCGAGAGCTTAAGTTTTTCGGTTTGTTGCAACATTTTCCCAACTACAAAGAAATTCAATTTCTTTTTATCATATCCAACAACTCAATATTTTCTTTATTTTAATTTGTCATCAAATGGAGAATCGCCGGATCTTAAAAACAGAGTAATCAGGTATTAGAAGCCTCAAAGACAGCGTGCGGAACTGGGGTGGATAATATGACACTAGTAGAGTTGACCCGAGTTTCGCTACGGAGCTTTTCCATGTTAAAAACGCGAATCTTACAACATATTATTTGGTCGACTCTTTGTTCCGGTGAGGGATACAAAATTTCGTCTTCTTTTCGATCACATCAAGGAATATATTCTCATACAACATGTCTTTACGTCAGAAAATAAGCTATGGACGCGAGCACCACTAGGTCCCTCAAATTTTCTTTGGGAAAAATGATCTACTCTGGTACCAAATTTAAAGTTCCTAGAATGCCTAAAAGTGTTTCATTAATTCAAACTTTACCTATCTTGTTACAGTTCCCCCAATTGGTTTTCCCACACACTGTCAAGGGTAACATGCTGGAAAATACCGCATGCTGTGCAGAAAAATTACTTTCCTACATACCTACTGTTATTAGATTTTCTTTATATTTATAAACATTTATATTTTTAATTAAAACGAACTGGGTTGGGTGTATTGTATTTTCTGATAAGATGGTAAAGTCGGCAACTTATTAATTAGAAGAATAAGGTGGGGCCAATGTGCTATAAAGAAAATATATCTGGCAATATTTGGTCGCATAAATTTTAGAGATATATATAGAGAAGGAAAAAGAGCACTCGCTCCCTTCATCTGTACTACGCACAATATTAGCTCCGCCCTATTCTTCTCCTAAGTACCAGACTAAAGAAAAAAATTGTATAATGCATTTGTTTGTTATTCTCGCGCTCTTGTTGAGCAATTTTCACAGTTCGTTTCTACTCTAGCTGCATAAACCACTATTATTAGGATTAAAGGAAAACCAAAACCCATAATCTTTTTGCTCCATTACATTACCAATGGTTATAGATCTATCGCTGAAGATTTAAGAAGATTCAGAGTTTCCCCTGTTGTCACATCTGTATTTTCTCTGTGATATCTCAGCGATGGTCTCAGATACTAACTTCTATATAAGAAGTCTACCGCGGCTCAATTTTCTCGTCAATGCCATAAAGGTTGTATATAGTGCTTGCCATATCTAAGTGACCTTAAATGCGCAAAAGGACAAGTGAGAAATCTGTAGAAAAAGACGCCCAAACATTGTTTTCACAATGATTTTCAAGTATATGTAACCTTAAATATGAGATAGTACACAATTTTGATTTCTGCACAGGTCGCTTACATATGACAAGCACTTAACCTATGTATAAAGTTGTATTGCTTCTTTTTCTTCTTTATTGGTTCTTTTTCATCTTTAAGTATAGGTATAATATTTTAAAGTGAAGAGCGGTAGGAATAAGTTCGCGCAGGTTTGGCCACGCCCCTTTAATAATTTAATACGTCGACTACAGTGTTGGAGGGGAAAATACCAATTTAGGTATCTGCGCATCCCCTCATCTCGTCAGCTTTAAATATTTTACTTCTACATGCAGCCTGTTCTATTGCATGCGCAATTCCAGCCACCTGGTCATCTTTCTTATCTTTTTTTGTAGTTTTTATTTCTTTCAGTGATTTTCCCAACATTAAAGATCTTATTGCTATTTCTGGGTGGTTTTTAAAACGTTGATATTGTTTTCGTAAAACCTATTTTACAAAATGCTAGCAAAACGCGATAGTTGCTGTCATGAAGGTATAAAACTAGCGTGTAAGCAGTGTGATAATATCTATGGAACTGTTTACATGACGACACTCTTATCATAGAGTCAAAAAAGTCTAAGAAGTACATATAACGCGCACTGTATTTTGCGTCTTGACGAGTTGAATCATTCCATTTAACATTTTAGGAATTTTAGCGACATCAGTAGCGACGCTACGGAGTGCCAAATCTCCCTTAAGGTGTCTATATGTACTTCTTAGACTTTCTTTACTCTAGCAGCTTTTATGACAGTAACTATCACATTTGAATATCATCGTATAAACCAAGCTTTTAGGGTCGGTTTTTCAATCATCGTTTAAACTAAGTTCTATCTAAACGAAGTTCAATCTCATACGCTGTCAATTTTTACTGTAATGTAAACAAGCTTGAACTTAGTTCGACTGGATCTTAGTTTAAAGTATTATTGAAAAATCCAGCTTTCTGTTCGTTTGCACCGCGCACAGATAAACTGACAGATAATTTATCTGGCGGATAAGTTGTGAAAAACCTTACCCCTCCATCTAACTGTAGGATAAATCCAATAACTGACGGATAGATTTTCTACAAAGGCACCTGCTACTTATGGCCTTCTGCAACGATTTTAATTTATGTGCCAAATAAATTATATTTTTACAACTTACCTGTCAGATATCTGTCAAACTATCTGTCAGTTAAAACAGGCATTAGTGTCCACTTTTTTAACCATAACACATTTCCGGTAGCATTCAGAAATTTAAAACTCTGGTTTTTACGTAAAGGAGAAACTGCTGAATTTTCTCAAATCAGTTGCCTTAAACATAGATTCGTTCATAGTTGAGTCCAAATAAAGTGCCGCATGATTTATCTCCTTACAGTGTAAGAATAAGGGCTGATTTATACTGGTTTTAAGAAAAAGAATTAGAATAAGCGTTTAATTTTTGTAGATACACGGTTCATGCTCAACTTGTTCTTGTTGAAAACAGGCATGCGCTCTCGTGCCTTCAGCTCAGCTGATTTAAAGTGAGAACTAAAAAGCAAAAGTACCTAACTTCAATATTAAATGGGCGGGCATGTAGGAGCCAATGAAATGACGCAAATTTAGAAAGAAATACCGGGGAATTTAAATGTAATAATAAATGAACTCTTACTTCTCGTACAATAATTTATATCATTTTACACATTTATAAATGAAATTATTTATATAAAATATTTTTAAAACATTTGGCAATTTTAAATAATAATTATTATTATTTATTATTATTATAAATAAAAGTAAAACTCCCAGTTTTTGAAAATAAATGTTAAAGTTATAATATTAAATTATTTTCATTATGAATTTAAATTTAATTTTTATAACTATAAAATTTTCCGTAGTTTTTATTTATTTTTGCGTACCTACCTAATCAATTTATCCGTTTGCGCTTTAACTTGGCTAATTTTTTTGTATTTTTCTAACAAATTACCTGATATTTTTTGTATTTGCATGTTTTCAATGTGACCGCAAATATTGTTAAAATTAGCAGTGTTGCTATAAACAAATTTAATATGGAGCAAGCAAAACGATTTGTGCAAAGGAAGGCTAAATTTTTCCAAAAACAGCTATTTTTGAGATAATTCGACTATTTAGATTAAAATTAATTTAATAAAACAAATCAATATAAGCAAAGGACAAAGGACTAAGATAGTATACTTTAACGGGGAAAAAATTCTCCAGTAAGCGTTTAAGCTTCACTAATAAAATAGATTTTTTATGTAGTAATGTAAATGTTTTATGGAAATAACTTTATTCATAAATATGTAAGATGATCTAAATTAATGTGTGTGTAGCCAGTTTATTTATAAAATTTAAGTTCCCCGCCATTTCTTCAAGTTAATCACGAAACGTGCCGAAATTAGTCGAGGTTCCATAAAAGTAGAAATTTTTATCGTTATGGAAACCAGCATGAACAGTAACATTAGTTTTGTATAGCTGAACTTTTATGATTATTCTTGTGGTTATTCTTAATCCCAGTATAAATGACCCCTAAGTCTATAGTAAACCTATAGTAAGTAAATTTCGAGATGGCCATTTTCTAAGTTGAACCTTTACCTTTAACATATTTTTTGAATTTTTCCGATAGAGTCACTAATTTTAAAGATCTTGCGGAATAAAAATGTGTCTAAACCCTATTTATTTCTAGTGGTATAAATGCCACCCTTAATTGCATTATTATTCACTGTTTGTCTCATTAGTGTTGTATACCTACTCATCATGTCGACTGCATAGTGCAAGCGTTTATAGCTAAACCAGCGCTTTTTATATCGAAATTTTGATTTACCGGCTTAGCACTTGGATAAGTGAACTATTATACAATTGAACGTGCTTCGGAGGGCACGCTAAGATGTCGGTCCAAGTTATCTTGCAATTAGGCCGTATGCCTGTTCTATTATCTCAACTGCCAATAATTCAATTGCTTTACTACATATTTAGTTTTATGGATTCTTCTGCTACTCTTTAGAAAGGATGAACTATCATTCAGTTCATGTGCTTGATACCGGACCCATTTTCAATATTCGTTTGTTCTCTATAAATCTAATCTCTGTCCAGCGAACAGGTGCAGCTAAGCCCCTCCCAAAAAAAGAGCGCGATATTCGTATAGAATTTTTCTATTAGACGTATTTTGAAAATACTGTTTAAAACAATCACACAAGAATTGACGAGCACTCTTTGATAGAGCTTTGGTTTGTAAAATTATCATTGGAGAGAGTATAGTAATTGTTTTAAACTTCAAATAAAAGATGTAATATTAAAAAATATGATAAACAATGAAAAGGAAAAAAGAGAAAGGTCTCGAAAACTTAGGCTTGAGGGTAAAGATAGACGCATTTGAGAACGGAAAGGACGACTAAGTTCCAGATAATGCGAGAAAGAAGAGTTCACTCATTAAATATATTTAGTCCCTATTTACATTTAATCTTTTCAAGCGGTTTTACAGTTGCTAGAACTTTTGGGATGGGCATAAACCAAACGTAAATGCCCCTTTTTCACCTATAAACGTAGCTTTGTTAAGTGGAAATAGAGGAAAACTTATGAATGAACTGTTCGTGGTAATAAAATTGTTACGTTACCTAAGATCGTAATTGACGTTCTAATAAACAAGTCCCACACGTAAGCTCGAACATTTTACAAAATACGTCAACTTCATAAATTTTTATTTCGATATAAATAATAAATCGATGGAGAGCGAACGAATTAATGATATAAAAAAATTAAAAATTACTTATGTGAAATAGTAGATTTAAATGAAAAATATTTTACGAGCGCATTTTTCCCGCTTATTAGTACTAACGAACAGAACTAAGCGAAAAGTAAGGAACGCTTACACTGCTCTCAGATATATGCAGATAAAAATTAATTTCCATCTTGGGTCGACCAGTAATTTTATTGGAAAATGCCTCGCTTCGCTGTCTGCTGCAAATATAAAATACTGCACCATTTTAACCACTCACTCATCGCGACGTTGTTGGTTTTAATTTACAATTTGCAAGAAACTAATTAACAATTTGGTGTTAATTTTGCATGATATATTAATTTTTACATCAAACACTAACTTAGTATGATATAGCAAAAAATATTTGTAATAAGAGTTTACGCTTGATTACCCTTAAAAGTTAATTTGATTGATGTTTTTCTATCTTACGTCTTGAGACAATTGAACAATTTTTCTTTTACGGGGAGGGAGCTTAATGCGTAGGGGTTGGATTTTAATTCTTTTCGTGATTAATACATGCAGATATATGAACCACGCCCGAGATAAGAAGAATTTTATCCCCAACTCTTAATGACGTAAGCAAGACAAAACAAAGAAAAGTTCGCCACAGCACACTATGTTTAAGGAGCCGCGGATTTTTAATGATGCGACTTGCGACTCAAACGATGCTATTCAAATATTCAAATTTTTGTTATTTTTGTTATCACACATTGTAAGGAGATAGGTAGATATTTATTCAAATTTAAAAGGACGTATTAATTAGTTTATTTCGAAGAGAAAAGTTGATTAGGTACGCTGGTCGTCGATTTTCTTCACTTCTTAAGTTTTTCACTAATTTACATTTTTTAAAGATTAAATTCTTTATCTATATCTATTTTTTATTGGCTTCATAAAAACTTCTTTAATCTGGATATGACAAACTTAGAACAGTTATAAACACGCTCACACATATATGTTCGTGCCCATCACGGCACCGTGATCTGTCATTATTTAAAAATATCGTGGCGTCTATTACTTTTGGATTTCTTGATAATTTGCAGGACTTCAGGAGATTACGGTACTTAGGCAAGAGGATGGACCATCATAAGTAAGTGCGTTTTATGCACTAGCAGAAAATTAGAGTTCAAATAAACTTTTAATATTTCTTCTCAAGTTGTTCGAAAAATACGTCTTCACGTTTTTACTTTGTACCGAATTAGAACCTTGGTTTTCAAACCGTGATCCGCGGAACACTGGTGCTCCGTGAAGCCATTTCAAGTGTTTTCCTCGAAAAAATCAAATACGCAATTAAAGACTTTTGGAAAAGCATTGTATTGTATTGTATTGTATTGTATTGTACTTAGAGGTCGATTGGCTTCTAAGCCTTACAGAACTGCGACCAGTGTTGATCTTTTGTTCATAACCCTACTCGTATTTATGTTCTCAGGAATTCAATCTTGCCAGCGAAGCATAGAATGTCCCTGAGAAGTTTAATTTTCACTTCTTCAGGCGTCAATTGAGCCTGCCCCAAGTGTTTCAGCCTAAGCCGAGCTAATGCATCGCAATTGCAGAGAATGTGTTCGGCGGATTCAATCTCCGATTCACAGAGTCTGCATATGTCACTATCCTCCAATCCCAGTTTCTTTAGGTGATACCTCACTGGGCAGTGTCCAGTAAACAGACCCTTGATTAGTCTGATTTCGTTCTTCGATAATAGAAGAAGCTGTTTAGAATTCGATGTCGAGTACTTAATGAATTTCTTCGACTGTCTTTGTCCTGGTGCGTTGTTCCAGTGAGGATTTTGGTTCTCAGTTTCCCATTTTTAAATCTCCGCTTTTCTATGTGTTCTAGATAGTCCACAGAATGGTTCGGGTCCAATCGGGAGGGCTTTTGAGCCTGTTCTAGCTAGTTCGTTAGCTATTTCGTTTCCTTCAATTCCCTCGTGACCCGGCACCCAATGAAGGGCAACTTTGTTGTCCTTTGCCAGAGTTTTGAGAGATTGTCTGCATTCCCAAGTGGATAATGACTCAAAGCTATTGGCTTTGAGTGCCCTTATCGCGGCTTGGCTGTCAAACATTATGTACATTTTTTTACCCTTTAAATTCCTTCGAAGGCATTCTCGGACACATAGATCTATTGCAAGAGTTTCAGCTTGCATAATTGTGGGATAGGTTCCTAAGGCTATTGATGCCCTATATTTTGGGCCATATATGCCTATTTGCAAAAGCATAATCAATACTAAGTAAAATAATTTTTGTATGCTGGGATTGTAATCAGTTCATTGAAAATGCTCCTGAACAATTCTAGATCTCTGTCCAAGATCTAAAAATAAAAAATAAATAAATTTGTCTAATAAAACAAAAAAACTTGATAACCTGGAAAATTTAGAAAATGAGATGCGAGTGGCTTTATCATTTATCTGTTCCAATATTGTTGAAATTTGCAAAGATCACCAAGCTTATGCATCGCATTAAATTTTAGACAATTTTGGAAGTTTTGTAATTTTAAATGATTTTTAATGAGCCGACTTTTGATTTTTCGGCTCAAAATGACCGTGCTGACGTGAAGTTGGTACGCCCAAAGTTAATCCTTGTTATTAGGGTTAAATATAAGAGCCTAAATATTAAAAATAGGTAGAATGAAGAGCTCGAAAATAGTTCAAATATATGAGCGTACTTTTGATTTTTGGGTTCAAAAGAACTGTGCCCATCTACCCGGGACAGGGTTCTGTTTTTCCTCTTTAATAATGGAGTTATTTTTGCGAGCAATGTCCATTTTTTTTATTGCGCCCTTGATTTCAAAAAGGTTGGATACCCCTGCTAAAAAGCTTATATTGAATTGTAAGTGTTCCGCGCAAAAAAATGTCAGGGTTAATGGTTCCCCGACTTCATAAAATTGAGAACCAAGGAGTTAGAAGAAGCTAAAAACAAGCAATATTTTGAGAGAGACTGGATTTGTCATTATTTGGAAGATCTTGGAAAGTTAGATCTGAATCTGAAGCTTTCTCGTCGTCTCCAAGGGCAACAGAGTTGATGGTCGGTTAACCGAGAAAATGATAAGTAGCAATGTGTTGTATAATAGTTTTAATGAACTAGAAAATAGTAGTCGAAGACTCTATAAAAGTGGAGTTAATCTTTTTCCCTCCCTACGGCTTGCTTCTTGACCTACTTTAACTCATACATGATTGATCCATTTAAATTCTGTTAGTAAGTACCTAGGTAGTAGTTGTAAAGAAGATTACTAGTTATTTCAACTTCCTAAGAATTTTTTACTATTGTTATATGGTCCTTAACACAGGGCCGTAGCCAGACTATGTCATCAAGGCGGACTCAAAAATTTTCAAGAAAGGCTGAAAGCTAAAATCAGGCGGGTTTCCTCTCTTTTGAGTTTGTATAAATCTGTTGACCACTATAATCTCTTCTGAGGATAGAAGTTTTTTGCCCAAAGTTTGCAAAAATTTGACTTTCTCTAAATTTTCTTCTTCGGTACCTATTAATTAGGAACTTACCGTTTTATTATTATTGCGAAATCCTTAACAAACTCTAGCTAGAACAGGTTTAAATTTCTAGGGCATGCTCAGCCTGGTTGTAAAGAATCTCAGCCTACCCTGGCTATGGCTCTGCTTTAACAACAGACACTGACCGCTTGACCTGCCCTTCTAAGCAAGATTACGTTAAACCTTTATACAGAGAAATTGATTTTGCTACTAATGGGTACGAGATCAAACCGTGTACGGTGTACCCTAACAATAATGATAAGGGCGCACTGAACGTTCTAATCTATCTTCCTACTTTTCGCGATAATTTAATAGTGGCTGCAATAGCTCTAATTTTTCCTCGCCAATTATGACTATTTGGGTTTTTATTATAGTCGTAGCTATCGGTTTATCGAAACTACACATCATCATAGTTGATGGACACTTGAGAAATCTAAAAGGGCTGTGCGTGCTCCAGATTAGCTACTGGATAGTTTTTTGCACTTATTAAATTTTTTTGAAGGCGTTAAAATAAATGTTTTTTATAATTAGTTAAATTAATTTTTAATTTGTTTTTTTGTGATATTTTATCTAACTAGTACTAATTATAAAAATTGTATATACAATTTAGAAGTACAAATAATTCGAAACTCAATTGTGCTTTTGTTTTTAGTAATTAAAGCAATTATAAAGCATGGAAGTTGAATCAATACAATTTGAATTAAAAGAGAAAGACATAAACAAAAATAGAAAGGCGAGATACGAAAGAAACACATTAGAAAAAAATTTCCCCCTAAGAAAACCCACAAATCAAAGTTACATCCCGTCGAAAAGAATAATTATAAATTCGTTCACCCCCACATGAAAGCGACACACATATATACGAAATGGGGATGAAGCGAAATTTACGTTACGTAATTAAAAGAAGAATGTAACTTTTTGCGAAGGGTTGGCAAATTAGTAGGAGCGAGATATAAAACATTAAAGTAAAACAAGAAAGAATGCAAATAAGGTAAAGAGCGAGTCTTTGCTTAATTCACGCGCACTCTTCCGTTTCTTTCATCCCCTCTGTCCCCTTGGGATGCTTACTGCTTAGTTTTCACCCCCCGCGGTGTCCCCCCTAACAGCATCTAAAGCTTGAGTTTTTGCCACAGCCTCACATGCGCAAATGAAATCGATTAAAATGCGAGTTTGTGCTTTGAAGAAGAAGTATTAATGGCAGTGGATGGGGGTGTTATAAGGGGTTACGGAGGTATGAGGATTTAAGGGGAATATAAGAAAGTTGACTGCGCTCGTACGTGTACAGCGGACCGAGTATGTCGAGCTTTTTTACCCTCTCGAATTTTAATTATGCTGGTCCGCTTGTTTTTCGTGGTGGAAATTTAGATAAGATAGAATTAGCTTCGGTGGTTGCTTATCTATATATTTATGTTTTAGTTCTAGTTTATTAGTTTTTCACGATATTTATTAACTCTTTAGTTTACTATTTACTTAATTACCTCACTCTACGCTCTTAATTATTATCCCACGATTTTTAGCTTTTCATTTTTCTTTTCGTATTTTTTTAAAACAATTACCAAATTACGACAATAAATTGAATTTTCCACTTTTTTTAAATTATATAAGCCCCAGTATTAAGAGGTTTTATTAACTGCGGCAACCGCAGTTTTAAGGGTTCAAATTTATTAGTAAGTTACACTTTGTTAACGATGACCCAAAGAATTTTCACCTACCTTAACTCGAAATAAAAATAAATTATTCCAATTACTTTTGTTTTAAGGGATTTTTTCGGTTAATTCCGTACACAACTATTTAAATGCAACAACAAGTAGTAAAATAGTTGGACAGTTTCCAAAATTTAACATTAGGTTACACTTCTTATCTATCGTTAAAATCTCCACTTATTGATTACGTTAGTGCAAATAAAACTTAATATAATAAAGCAATTGCAAAATTGTTGTTAAAATCAAATAATAAAGAGTTAAACTCAAATTGCGCAATTAAAAAAATATTTTAATCGACTCGCTTTTTTAAAAACTTCAAATCGTTACCTACATTTGTAATTTTAATTTTTGAGAATTTTCATTTGGTCTCGATAGTTCAACACTTGAAAATTTGAGATTTCGCCCAATGCAATAATTTAATTTTTCACTAACAAACGTCTTAAGGAAATGGCTTCAGCAAATCTTTGAAATGTCTCTTTTAAAACTCTTTATTTAAAGAATAATTCGTATATTCGGCCGAAATAGAAAAATAACTGACTTGAAGAAAATTATACCCACCTATGATATTACCCCTGATTATTTGCTAATTTCAAACAAATTCTTGCTATTGTGGTATCTGTATTGTTTCCAAACTTCTAGCTTTATGAACTAAATCTAACGTTTTCAATGGGATAATCAACTTATTATTTCAGTTTCTATGCTTTACTTCAATTTTAGGTATCTAGCAGGACACTGTCGATATTTCTATACCAACCATCTTTTACTTTTTCTATATTTATTACGCCATCAGCAATACTTTCCAGAATTTTTGCTAAATTAGAGTCGATATGTAGAACTTCTATAAGGCGCAGTCACCTCCAAACAAAAGATTTTCCACTGGAAGGGCTCCTGCTCCGGGCGCAAATTTAGTAGGAACGCAAATCAAACTAAAACCTATTTTATTTGAATAGCAAACATGACCTACCCCCAACAAAAAAAAATAATGGGCTCTATTTTATGAACGCTCTGTAGTTGGCTAGGCATTGACTAGGCACAATCATGGAGACATTTTAGAAGAATTTAATAAGATATTAAAAATATTTTACTCGGTGAGTATTAGACGAAATCGTCTCACTAATCATTACCTAGTTAAGCATGAGAATTGAGAACAGCATCATTACTGACCCTTTGTTGGTCTTGGCCTGAACAATAAATTTCTTCATTGATTTGCATCTTACCTCCCAGTCTTCGTAATTTTCCAATCACTTGTTCAGGAACGTAACTACAGGAAGGCCAGGGTGGGCTTAGGCCCATCTAAAATTTTGCTGCATATCTTAAAATTTGTGGCCACCAATTGCCCACCTGATTTTAAGAAGCTAGTTACTTACCTGTACTTGTTCCAAGTCTTAAAGCGATATTCAGTTCGTTCTCTATTCGACCAACATTTGAGTAATTACTAGGGCTGAGCGATGCCACGAATCAGGTATCAAGTATCGATACTATTCAAAACTATCGAATGTATTGATTTCGATAATTATACCTCGATACTTTTGACCCTCGGTATCGTTATTCGACACCACCGAACGTATCGTTACTTCAAATTAGCATAGATACTTTATCCAGTCCTAGTAATAACTGAAAAGCCTCCACTTTGTATGAAGTGATCTCACATTCTAAGTGCACACCAGTAACTCATCATCCGTATTCTTCTCAAATGTCATCGTAATTCAGACAGTTTAGTTTCTTCATTTTGTACTTAAAATTTTTCGATGTAGGGTATTTAGTCGCAAACTTAACTCTCTAATAGGATTTTTCTGGGGATTTTCTTTCGTCAACGGAGACATTCAAGTTTCAGGTTGCTTTCGTATTATCATATTTCTATATGAAAAAGTCAATAATTATGTAAGTCTACTTAACTCATAATACCTATAGTCAGTGTTACTCATAGTTTTAAAATCAGAAAACCTAGACCTTTTCTGGAAAAGTATGAATTATTTTCTTCCTTGATTGTGCATTATTGTAGTTTGACACATCTAAAAACCTTAGATTGAGTAATCAAAGTTGATAAAGTGATTTAAAAAAGAATACTAATCTTGGGTTGCAGAAAGCTTTTAACGGCTTGTTACAATTGATGAGAGTTTTGAATGTGACTCTAGCCACTACATTTTGACATCTGAAACGTCACATTTAAAACTATAATTATCTGTAACAAGCCGTTAAAAGTTTTCTGCAACCCAATCTTAAATATTGTATATTAATGGGCGTTTGCGCCGTTTACAGTTAAACTGACAAATAGTTTATCTGGAGGATAAGTTGTCTAAAACCTTTTACCTCCAGCTTTCTGTTCGTTTGCACCGCTTACAGATAAACTGACAGTTAATTTATCTGACGGATAAGTTGTCAAAAACCTTACACCTCTATCTAACTGTAGGATAAATCAAATAACTGACGAATAGATTTTCTACTAAGGTACCTGCTAGCTATGGCTTTTTGCACCGATTTTAGTTTATGTGGCAAACAAATTATATTTTGACAATTTATCTTCCAGATAACTATCTAAATGTATTGTCACGTTTCGTGGCAGTATTAAGTGTATTAAGTCTGTTTAAAAAAGCAGCCGAGGCTTATAGATTTCTGAAATCAAATAAAGAGAATCTCTAACCATGTGAAGTTTTCGCTGAATTGGCCTTATGAATAAATGTATCAAATGCACAAAATATTAATGACATTATTAGTGAAAGGACTTTAAATATGAGCCCTGCCTATTGGGTACATTAGATTTAAAAAGTAAGTTAATCCTAAATTAAGAAATGCAAATGCACCAATTGATAATTTCTATAAGTCAAAAGATTTCTTATTATTCTTAAAAAATCGACGCAGAACTCTTCATCTCAGTAGGGAAGAAATTTTGCAGGATTCCCCACATTGGCTTAAAATCAAAACTTGTAATTACCTAACTCACTTTTGCAACTTTTAAGAATTATGTACTTCTTTTAAATGACTACAATTAACTTAAATGAAACTTTGTCTATTAGGTACAAAACTGTGCATTACTGAACGAAATAAATGTTTTCTAGACTTGAAAACTTTTTTTATAAATCTTGAGGACATGATATACACTATAGTTCTAACCACCTTAGCTTTTGGGTGGGAATTGTTATAAATCGAAAATTGACGTAGTCAGATATATTTATTTCAGTTTATTAGTGGAATCTGAAAGAAGATATATAATTATCAATGACGCATACCTGACGTTTCTTAGCGCAACTCGAACTAAAAGCTAGTTTGGTTATGACTATACCTAGTACCAAATTTGAAGTTTTTGAGATGCTTAGAAGTGCTTCATTAGTTTTGTAAAGTAAATGTCATTCATGCCTTTTTGAAATTTTTTTTCCGTAAACTTGTTGCTTAGTTACTAATTATCAAACGTGTAAGCATTTGTACCCAAAATAATGAAATAAATAGTATATTAAAATACATGTGTCACAAGATAGCATTTTGACGCACGAAGGCAAATTTTGCCAGACCGACTGAAGGGAGGTCTGCAAATGCCTGAGTGCGTCAAAAGCTCTTGTGACACAAGTGTTTTATACTATTTTTTCTATTTTGCAATGATTTATTTCAAAAATTGATTCTAAAAAAATCGTGTTAGAGAATTTTATTGCTTAAATTCTTAAGTTGGTCCTACTGACAGTTGACGTTGATTTAAACTTCTAAGATTTTACCAAGAGATGGCGGTAAACTTTTTTTGATTTTAATATTTTTAACTTTAATACTAATCAATTTACGTAAAAATTACATTATTCCTTTGGTATTTATTACTTAATAAGCATTTTTTGTAATTATTTTTTAAAATTAAGAATAATTATTTTTACGTAATTGATTTGTATCATACGTCAAAATAATTATTATAATTACCAATGTCAACCAATCTCAAACTAAAAAAAAAATAGAAACTACTTAAAAGTAGAACATTACAATATCGTTTTGGACGGTTTTCGATGCTGTAATGAGTATATTGTAAACGCAAAATAGAAAATAGTAGATTGTTTTATTAGGAGTAAAAATGTCACTTTTTTTATTAGGCTAGTCAGTAGGGCTTGTCAGACGAAACGAAGTTGAGTCTGACAACTACTGACGAGCCAAAAAAAGTATTTTTACTCCGTATGAAACATTTAACTTTTTCTTCAAACGTAAAACTTAGAAAAACCAAAAATAAAAATTTTTGAAGTGTCGCCATCTCTTGAAAATTATTTGTAGTTCAATTGTCAAATATTTTTAAAAATTAACTTTAACTTGTAAAAAGAAGCTAATTATTAAACGCAACGAATAAATTATAACAGAAAATTTATAAAAACATTACCTACCTTTTTACATTACAAATGCTTAGAAATATCATTTTAGATTTTACGTTACAATTTGTAATAAATATTTAGGGTTAGAATTTACTTTTACCTCTTAGGAGGTAAAAGTTCACTTTTACTTGTAAAAGTAGAACTTTAACCTTACTTGTTCAGTAACAAAATCTCAACTTTTTTTGACGTTTAAAGAAAAAATTCTTTTTCAGCTAATTTTTTTGATTTTGAAAATTGAATTCACAAGAAGTGGTTTAAAAAGATGATGAAGCAAATGCACACTTTTTAACATAATAAACTTTGATCTTTAGGGTATTTAGAACTAAATAAAAAAATTTCAACAAAATTTGTTCAATACGTGGGTTCTTTGCAGTAAAGCCCTCGTTCACTCCACTATAAGGTGATGTGGCATTTCGTATTTTTACAAATGGCAGTTTTAGCTCGTTATGAAGCCTTTTTTTTATATCCCCAATATCGGTGATAGCCGATTAGAATAGACTTGTTATGACTTCTTCAGATAGTAGCTGTCACTCTTTAAATTTTTTCAGGTGTATCTACTGTTCGTACCCCTGAAAAAACGGTTCGTTCTTCAACGTGCAAGTTTTTTAGCACTCTGCACGGGACGATTTCCATACCAGTAACGAACAAGTGTCATATGAGTTTTTCCTGTTGACGCATTGCCTACCCCTATCATTGTTACAGAACTGCCGTCAAAATGCACTCCATAGTTTTTCTACTGAACCAGTTCTACATTTCCAGTTTTCAAGGAAAATACACGTTTTTGAACTGGGTATTTATAAAACAAATCTTCTTTCTTTACCACAGAGACTTCTAATTATTAAAAAAAAATTCATTACACAAAGGCATTATTAAACTGGTCCTGTATAAATACCTAGTTAAACCCATCAGATATAAGACGTGGGAGGCGTCAATAACTCACTATTGATTCCATAAAGCGTACGCATTAATTCCTTAGAAATTTATTAAAAAAATGATAAAGGTTAAATTTTTTTGTTAATAATTAACTTTTGAGGTTTTCAATTTTTTTTTGAAGCAAATCGCTAATTCGGTAGTATTTGGTTTTATTATATAATGGTTTTATTAGTGCCGAGTTACCCCAAGACACGAATCTTGCAGATACTTACAATTAATTGAAGCGTCTAATAAAGCGTATGAGAGAATTGAAATGTGAATGGAGCGTTTTGTCGTAGTCGTAGGTAATGATTTTTTGTTTATTTTTTTAAAAATTGAAATTGCGAATATTTGATTGTTTTCGTTTTTAATATTAAGGATGGAAAATGGCAGAGAATAGAAGAGGTGATTATTAAAACATGACTATAAAAATTTGAAATCTTTAAAATCGTGCTTACAATATTAAACAATCCACGAAATTAAAGCTTCGGAGCCCTCATTAAAAAGAGAAAGAATGGGGGCGGTAGTCGTTGATTAGTTACTGTAATGTAAGAATATACGCAAAGCTTGATGAGTGTACAGGAATGTAAAACAAGGATAGAAATAGTTCATTAGTGAATGATAAAATGAGAGAAATAACGAAATGAAGAAATTCTATCTACATTTGCGAGGGAAGTTTTCTTTGGGCTGTCATGCAAAAACCTCCCTTTTAAGACTGAAAGCTCGGGCTATTGGGATGAGGTAACCCCTTTACAATGCTGCAACTGGAGACAATAAAAGTAATTCTTCTTTCTTACATCTTTTAGTTCAAGGGATACGCACTTGTACTTGCTTTAATTGTCGTTTTGAAAGTCTTCTTTGTAGCTCTGATTTACCTCACAAATTTGCTTTTTTTCGCCCTTATTTTGCATTTGTACATTTATCATTATTTTAATTACTTGGGATATTTAATTTCAATCGGTGTCGCTCTTACGTACAAAAATATGCCTAGAAAATTTCGTCTCGAGAGTTTAAAAATTTACATTTAACTTACTTAATTGCGAGCTCGAATAAGTAATTCAAAAATAAAATAGGAAAAATACATTAATTTGTAAAAGGTCTTTCTATTTTTCTACCACTACTACTGCTATTAAAGTTGTCTGTCTGTCTGTCTGTCAGATTAATGATAAGTAATTGCAGTTTTACATATATCCTTATGTGCCTAGCCCTTAAGAATAGTAGAGACCAGTGCATTCTTTCCGGTTTCAGACCGTTTCCGGTGACGCCGTTTCTTCCGCCCTACCTAGTTCTGATTGAATGTATTTTCGTGTTAAAGCTACATTAGTTTATTACCTATCAACTCCTATTTTTATTATAACTGTACATTTTAATCGTCTAATCGCTAATATTTTTTACACACAAACAGATATTTGCTTTTCACTTCCACAATTTTCTTTTTTTCTAAAAATTTAAGAAAAAAATTTTTTTTTAATCTTTTGAAAATGGTTTATTTTAGAAAAGAAATTCTTAGGTTAAATTTTTAAGAGGTCAAGAAAACTGAAGGGTGCACGGGAAAAATAGGCTAAGTCAATTTTTATTGAAAACGGGGTAATCGTGCCATCTTGTGGCAAATTTTGTGCTCTTTACATTGCACCTAATAGTCAAGGGAATAACAAGTTTAGTTACCTTAAAAAAATTATTTTATTATATGCATACACGGGAAAAATAAGCCGAATTATATCTTTAAATTTAGCATAACAGAAAACATGAAATTTTGACTTAGCCTATTTTTCCCGTGTACCCTTCAACTATCAATCGATACTAAACTCGACATTTTATCACACTAGATCATGAACGCGCGCTACAGGCGCTACCTGCTTGTATATGCCTCTTCTATCTATGAATGTCCTCAGTCAGTCAAATATTATGTCATATCGTCTCATCTGTTATTTCATCAAATTTTTCAATCGCTTCTGTCATCTAACTGTTAATCTCCTCTGTGATCTAATCTGTCATATCATCCTATTAGTCACTCATCCTCTCTATCAAACTCAACTGTGAGATGAGATGATATAGGAAATGACATATGGGATGTCAGATGGGTTGACAGATGGATTAACAGATGGGATGACAGATGGATTGATAGATAAAATGACGTATGGCATGACAAATAACCCCCCTTATGGTAACATTTCAACAATTGACATGCAGTAACTATGGCGACAAATCTCCCAATCTCCTTCTTTCTAAACCAATCTGTGAAATGACATGAAATGACAGAAAAAATAGACATATGGAGACAGATGACATTGGCATATGTTGGATGACAGGTAAACTCTTCTCTGATATTGACATAAGGTGCCATATGACGACAAATAGACAGTGATAGTATGATGATATTACTCCAATGTAAAACATGTTATTACAGTTTCCATTGTTTTCTGATGCACTAGCGCCTCTAGTTGCAATCTCAATCTCCCTTTTGTATATTTCTATCTCTTTCAGACCCTACTGCGAATTTACGATGATCCATGTGTTTTTTATTGTGTTTATTTTTTTAATTTCGCGGTATCGATTTATCAGAAGCTCGTATTATATCGCAAGACCACTATGCATAATATTGCATATGCATCGTCGTATCGATATAGTTTTATCATCAGTTCATTACATCAGTGTATTGGCATATATCGATACGTTCGATATGTACTCGTATCGTAATTTATAAAATATTATTTTATTGAAACCTACGATTGTGGTATTCTATTTAAAGAATTTTAGCATTTCGTGTACTTTTTTCATAATATTTCGACTTGACTTTTTAATATTTGTCTTAAAAGCCACAGTAAAGCAGTACTTGAAGAGACCACAAATTAAAATTAGATGGTATAAACAATCCTTTTCAACGTTTTTATAATTATAATTCATAAGAACGTCTTGAAGCACGCCACCCGCCAGCTTTTACAAGAAAGATTAAAAAGTTGGAATTAAAAGACGTGAAAAACGACGCCACAGTGCGTGTTGTTACATTATTACGTATCACCACTAGTGTTGCGTATCGCTATATCGATATATCGTCGTATCGATAATTGTCACTGTAGTGTTATGCAATGTTCACATATCAGCGACTTTTGCTCACGACACTAACATCCTTGACGCCGTATTCTTAAGCTACGTTCACATATCAGCGACTATAGTTGCTATATATATGGCTCACAACACTTAAATTCGTATCACCGTATTCTTAGTCAATGTTCACATATCAGTGATTCTGTATCCTTAAGCTACGTTTATATATTTGCGACTGTCGCTCGTGTCACTTAAATTCGCATCGCTGTATTTTTAAGCAACGTTCACATATCAGCGAATGTGGCTCACAACACTAACATCCTTGACGCATGGACGCATATACACAAGACGCAGCTTATTCTAAAGCTACGTTCACAAATCGGTGACTGTCTAAAATCCAAATCATGACTGACTAAAATCAACCAATCAATCAAAGACATGTGAATACACTGATATCTCCCGCGTGCTTTTCTGCGAACGAGCTTTTATAGATATCACAGTATATATTATCTTGACGTGTCTGGTTCATGTGTCGGTCGATACGATTTTGGTATCTATGGTATATGAATACTTTGAGCCAATCCAGACCTAATTATACTATCAGTATCGTTCAGTACGTTTAATTTCCTAATTGTATAAATATTACAAAGGTATACCATTTTACTTCCTCATGTGGTTAGTACACCCTGTATAAACATGAGGATGCGTAGCTTGCTAAATCTGGAAATTATATAAGCTTTTTAAATTTTGACTAAATTATTTAAGCAGTTTTCATCATTTTTTTATTTTTTTTTCATCCGAAAGCGATATTTTTAAAAGCGATATCGTAACGAATTAATGCGAAACATTTAGTAACTAAAAGCAAAATATTTAGAATTAGTATAAACCATTAATAAATAAGTTCGTCGGAAATTAATTAGTTTCGATAGTTTGTTGAATATTTTCCATTATAAAGTAAAATCTTTTCGGTTTCCAATTACCCGTATCCACAAAACCAATTCAACTTGAAACTCTAATGAAACATAATGAAATGAAATACCCCACTAATATATCGGGTCCAGTAACAATTACAGGTAACTAATACTACTTGATACGTGTTTAAAGTTAGCTGCATTGTTTTGCGATGCGACCACAGTTTGAAGACTAATGGCGTTCAGGTTTGGTTTAAAGGGGGGCCAAATAAGAGGAGGTCAAGTCAAACCAAGACAAATGGTATTCGCGTTTAGGTTAATTTCTCTAGTTGTAAACTTAAACGATCACCAAATTCCTCAACTTAAGGTCCTGTTTGTTTCCTATCGACATTACTTATTATACTGTCCACCACCTACCTTATACAACCTTACACAACCCCACTTTATGTTTAAATCCAATACGATTAGATTAGATGCTTATATTGGACCTACAAAACTTGTAATACCGTGCTTAATATGTATTGAAGATTAAACTTGACAATAATTGTTATTAATTAAATAACCTAAAGTAAAGCTCGCAAATGTCCGATGTCCAAGTTTCTAAACGTTATAACTTTGGAATGTCATTTCGCTAATTTAACTAACCCTTAAATAATATTAATCTTCTCCAATTCCAATTATTTATTCATTTACTTATTTCTTATTTAATCTTACATAACATCTATTAGCTACATAAAGTAAATGTCGTTTTTGTAAATTATTAACTTTTATTCCACTGACTTTTTCGAACAGCTTAGACTTAGGCTGTCAGTACATCTTAATCACCTGCGTAACACACATCGTATGACCCTAAGCTAGCGCAATACCATTTCGCCGGACTAATTATTTTCGTTACTTAAGCTGACCGTGCTTCGAAGAACACGTTAATTCAGGTAGTCCCGGCCTGGGCAAAACTCAAAACGAAAATAAAATATAGATTATGCTGAAAATGATAAAATCGTAGACTCCTACTTAGTGTGCACTCTCATAAAATGAATACGCTCAAATATTTTTATTGTAAGCATCACGGATCGAGTGTAGTCGTCAGAGAAACATTGTATACCGTGCGTTTCCAAAAAACGTTTTACGAGGTTTTTCGATTAATTTATTTTTTCTTCTTTTAATTTATTCGTAACAAGCTTATCATAGCCAATCCAGCGGCCGTGGCGTAATGAAACATTAGATTAGAGTGAAAAAGCTTACATACAGTTGTTCCAGTGGATCGTTGCTGCTCGGGCGGTCGGCAATCTGCGTAAAAACACGCAATCTGTCGTATTATCTTTACATACAGCGGCAATGATTCCCTGGAACAACTGTAGTTAGCTTATACAATTGAAAATCATTTGTTTTTTTGAACAATCCGCTTGCTTGATGAAAATAATTTCGCTTTTACAAATTTTTTTTAAATTTTCTAATTTAACCCTATGGATGCTTTAATCATATGAGGCTAAAAAATGTATATGGTGCAATTTAAAAAAAATAGCGAAGACGCCATCAGGCTTACGTGTTTGGAAAATATTAACTTTTTTTTCACTAAAATTGTAGAAAATATCGTCGCATTTAATTTTATATAAGGTTATATTTTGTCTAAAGTTACAAATAAACCCCCTATAAGCTGGAGCCTTTTCTTGGAAACGCACGGTATAGCTCGCGACAAGATTAATCTTTCAGCTTTACATTTATTCATAAAATTGATTACTTGACAGACTAATGTTGTTATCTGTGTAACATAGTAAAGTGATACTTATCCGTTTTTCTAAAAAATCTCAAAAACTGTTTTAAAGATAGAAAAACGGTTTATAAGGCACTTAGCCTCAGTATTATAAAGCCTAGTCAACTGAAGGTTGAAATTATATATAAACGTCAATTTCACTATTATGTCCAATCACGTCAAACTAAAACGACAGCTGGTTGACTTTCAACCTTAGGTTGAGTTTCAATCTTCATTTATAATACTGGCTGGAGGCATTAATGAGGCACTAACTAATTTGGCATAATTTTTTTTTCGAAATTCGAAAATGTTGGTGCCAAGTTGACTCCAAAACCAAATAGTTGTTAATAACTCGAAAACTATAAAGATGATTGAAATTTTTCAAAAGGCACTAAGAGGCACCAATGAGGCGCTAACGATTGGCTAATGTTTTAAAATTAGTGCTTCCAACTTTTCGCCCAAAATAATAGCTGTTAGGAATGGAAGCTATTTTTTCTTTGAAAATTACTAAATACAAACAACAATCGGAAACCCCTTTTAAAATCTCAGAGCTATACTAATTTTGAAAAGTCTCAGTTTTTGTTATTACCAATGGGGATAATTATCCCTAACCACTATAGAAATACTTATTTTACATTAAAGTTATTTCTCAAGTTGATGCATCTTAAAAAAATATAATATTTTATTATTTTATTTATAATTACTGTAATCAACCTCTTAAAAATTCTTCAAAATCCTTAACTGAAATGCGGGAAGTAAAATAAGAATTCCCAGTTTCATCTCCGAGTATTAATTAATTTTTAATGTACTTCTCATCTTTCTTGTTTAGTAATTTTTTTGTTCTTATTTTTGCTACAATTTTCTAATAAGATTGCATTGTAAAATTGTATATTTTTGCTATTTTTCATATTAAATTTTATACAAGATATTTTTATTCTTTAGAGTTAACTTTACAAAATGCTTTACAACAAACCACCATAATAGAATGCAAGACTTTTGTAGCTTTAAAATTTTAGAAATTACAAATCTCTGGAGCCTCAAAAATTATAATGTTTCTTAAAAATACCAGTTAGAGCAATTATCGTACTCGTACACGACTGACTGAAAAGTCGGTCCGACACAAAAGTTGGAGAGGCCGACTGGCCTATCATAGGCCTCTATAGACTGATTTACGACTTATATTGCGTTGTGTTTGTTGCTCGCTTATCTAAATTTTGGTCAGTCGTGTCGCCGTGTGCGTTTGCCCTTAGAAGGTGGAAACATAACTATTCGCTCCTCAGTTTTAACTTCGTAGACGTTTCTTCTGCTAACAGGCACATTTACTCACGGACGTTTTGGACTCTTTCCTCTTTTTTTATCTACCAATTTGTCGTTGTAAATTAAACTAATCAAGTTCATATTTTGGTCTTCTAACGAGTAAAATAGTCCAACAGTCTGCCCTTTACGACTTAAATGATAAAAACTTGATGTTTTTACATCAGTCACATGAAATTCTTCTTTTTAATTTGTTTCTCAACTACGTCGCTACGTCTTATTAATTAAGAAATTTAAAGAGATAATTAGATGAAGACAAAAAAATAAATGAAACGTACTGGAAAATCACTTTTCGAAATTGAATTTTCTGAAAAATAATAACATTTAGCGCCTTATGTAAATAAATAATATTAGTGCTTAAAATTGAGGTATCTAAAATGTATCTTGTTTCTTATATTTATCTAGGAAAGATTCTCAATTTAAGTTTAATTTCCAATAGTATAAGAAGGACGATATAAGAAACAAGACTGACGCTTCGCTTAAGGCCAACCTTTACTAATTACTTGAGACGCGAGTAAACAACATATTTTCTGAGAGAAAACTAAATTTCAAACAAATTTTCTCGCTAGTTAAAAGTGCTAGGTTTGATGCAATTTATTTGATGTTATAAGATTATGTACTTACTTTATACTTCAACGCCAACATCGATATTTATAATAACTACGAATTTAAATTTAAACTTAATGTAAATTGATTTTGATAAAAAATTTTAGGATTAATTAAATTTTATTAACTAAAAGTCATCGTCAGTTTCACGACAATTTGTTGACTTTAATGTTTAACTTTTAGTTACACACTTCAGAGTCTCTAAATTTCAATTCATTCAACCAATTTTGTAATTTAAAAAAAAATTCTGACGAAGGAGGTTGCTTTGAATTTTTTTAAAATTTAGTTAAAATATTAGAATTAGAATTACATCGTTCTTACTCTGGTAAACTCGCGAATCTGCAAATTTGGCAAAATTTACTTAAATAGTGGATTTGAATGGTAGATGACTAATGCACATAAGTGAAGTTACGGATTTTTATATCTCGTTCCGTTACTTACTTTTTGACTACAATAAACTCGCGAATTTCATGCCCTAAATCTTTCAAAAAGATTTTTTTTCTCAGTTATTAAATAACGCATAGAGCTGATCTTTTTCTTCTTTGATAGAGAAATTCTGGAATAGAAAGTTGCTTTCAAATATATAAAAATCTTCATTTGTGGAACAAATAATTCTTTTTATACAAATAAATTTACAAAAAAAGTACAAAAAGTTATGAAAACTGGTTGTCGTTTTTTTCTAAAATCTTAGTAAGATGTAGATTAGGGTCTTCTGATCAAAAGTCTTCATGAGCGCAAAGCTCTAAACTTAATATTTTTCATTCTAGAGGGAGGTTAAAGCGCTGCATTTAACGTTGTTGGTGGTTCAAATAAATGTGATTCAATCAATATCGCGTTTTGTGATTTTTTTATGGTTCATAAAATCAAAATCTGTATCTCAATATTTTTATTACAAATATACCGGGTGTCCTAACTTTGCGTGCCCGAAACCCCGAAAGATATACGTATACTTACTATTAGCTATTGAAGCTTGAAGCTGAAACTTCTATAGCTAATACGTAGGGGAAAGACGCAATGAAAAGGACAATTTTTTTCAAATAGCTCTATTTTCTTAACAAAACATAAGTTCTAATAAATACTTGGTAACGTAACAAAACAATTATTCATAATAACATACCAAGCAGAAAAACTAAGTTTTTCATCAAAACTGAAAAATTGTAAGCTTTTACAGTAAAATCGGGAAATGTCCTTTTCATGGCACCCTGCGCATTGAAACGGACACATGGGGTTATGAAACGGACATTCTTTAGTTTTGCAACATTGGCACAAAAAAGTTGAAGAAACTTAATATCATTGATTTGTAGATTCATTTACAAACTTGTTCAAAAAGAAAAATTTTTTAAAATAAGCTATAATAATTAATAATAACAAAATAAACAATCTAGAATATTTTTAAAAAATTTTTTGCAAAAAAAGCTTAAATTTCCTTTGTGGCCTTAATTTACGTGTGCAGAACACATCTGAAAGCAATAGAAATATTTTTTGTTTATGAAACATCTATTTCCAATGTATTAAAAATTTCTATCTTTTACACGCTTTAAAACTAACGTCCGTTTCAATGCGCCATGAAGTGTCCGTTTCATGACACCGAGACATTTTTTAAGAATATATGTTCAAAACTAAAATGCAAAAACCAAATTTGTTTTTAATAGTTGTCCATATAAATAGATACCTTGATATACGTTTTGCCATAAAAGTAAGTAAAATAAGTAAATACATCCCTATCTTGAAGCTTCCAAAACTTGCAACAATATTTACTTCGTATATGAATAAAAAACAAAACACTCTACTTTCGGTGTATTAAACGAGAGGACTATGTTCACGTCATAGTTTGTTTATAAGTATATTAAGTTACATATTATACTAAAATTTCAAACTTAAATGCCTTTTGATTTTCAAGATACTGCTACTGTCCTTTTCATAACGCGTCCTTTTCATAGCGCTTTCCCCCTATATACATTGCTTTGCTTGCGAAATTAATACCGAGAACCCTTAGAGTGTAACGGAATAGATAATATAAACATAAAATAAGAATAATCATACCAAAAATCTTGATTTCCCAAAAAAAAGTCCAGGGAAACTGAGTAAAGGGATGCTCGGCCTCCGGAAGAGGTTTTAATTGTAACTTTCGGGTTTGGGGGATCTGGCAGTATTCCCAGATGATGATGTCTATGGGTTATAGTGAGGGAAAATCTTCATAAATTTATATTTTTAAATTGAAGAAAAGTAATGAATTTTTTTTGCAGGTAATCACATCTATTGGGCTGATAGAAGATAGAGGTTATCAGTATGTAATATTATTAGTATGATAAAAATAATTTAAATAAGTCATCCATGGGTTGTGGATGTAGCCGCAGATTTAGAGAACGCTATTGATGTCTTCATGAACAGGAATTAATGAGGCGCTTACAGGCTTTCTAGGAACATTAAATTTGGTACCGGGGGAGCTCTCTATCATACTTAATAACACTATAAAAATCCGAATTTCTCGAAAAAATACTTGCTGCCGGTCCGAGAGATGGAGGATAGACAGTTAAGACTGTTCTAGGGATTTTTTGGTATATAGTCTACCTTAGTATCTACCAAATTTTAAATTTATGACATGCCTATAGAAGTGCTTCAGTAATTATTGAAATATTAATATACGTCTTGCATTTCCATTAAATATTGATTAACCGATTGGTAGACAAAATTTTCTGTCAAAAATTAGAATTGATGGTATGAATATCTTATTGAAAATGTTCTTCTTCAATGCTTGAGTTCGTTCTTCAACTGATTAATAAATTTGGAATAAATATAATAAAGTTGTAGCGTTAACAGCAACTATTCCAAGTTTTTCTTAAATATTTAATGGATGATTAGCGATTTCATATAATAAGAAGATTTATTTTGAAATATTTTTATTAATAATTTGCTTGCTATGAAGTCAAATTTAGCCACTAATTAATTTAAAAATATTTCAACAGAAATAAGCTCTGTTACGTCATCTATTCGTAATCTGGTGAACTAACTAGTTTTAGTTTGCAGAACACCTCATAGATGGCTATCGGAAAGTTTTGCGCTAAAAGTTTTAATTTTTTTGTGTACAGTTACACAGTTTATCATGTGACTAAATAAATCACTTATTTCATGAGACAACAACAGTTAATTTATAAAAATTTGGACCTTGACCATTATTTACCTTCAAAAAGCTTATGTAATTAATAAGAGTCTGAGATTAGGTTATGAGATAAACTTATTATTGTAGCTAAAAAAGATAAAATAATACGAAATTTACAAACCAGTACAAGCAGTGGTGGGGTTAGAACAGATTACTTTGTAATATTTGCTTGTAATTCGTACTTGTAGTCAGGTTAAATTGGCCTAGTCATCATGTCGATTTGTTTAAATTTTCTCTTAATATTAGTAGCAATATTGTTTTATGTGGGATTCAAAGTTAATCGAATATTATTTGAAATCCCACCACTACCCAAATTAGAAAATACTTATTGGGGACCTGGTAATGCAATTGCAGACGATACGCAAATAGTGCCTTTTAAAATAAACATTCCTGATTCTGTAAGTATTTTCTCGTAACACTAATGAGTACCTACGTTCATTATGTAAAACTTTAGGTAATAACAGATCTTCAAGGCCGGTTAAAAAATGCCAGACCGTTTGTACCACCCCTCGAAGGTATTCAACAACAATATGGCATGAACACGAACCTTTTGAAAGAAATTGTTGAGCATTGGAGAACCAAATATAATTGGCGCGAAAGAGAACAATATTTAAACAAATATCCACACTTCAAAACAAAAATTCAAGGACTTAAAGTACATTTCATGCACATCAAACCAAAAGTAAACGCTAAAGTTGAAGTAATACCCATGCTAATGTTACACGGATGGCCTGGTTCGATTAGGGAATTTTACGAAATCATTCCTCTATTAACGACTCCTCAACCAAATCGTAACTTTGTATTTGAATTAATTGTACCTTCTTTACCCGGTTATGGTTTTTCTGACGGAGCTGCTAAACCTGGTTTAGGAGCAGCTCAAATGGCCGTCGTTTTTAAAAACTTAATGGAACGGTTAGGATTTGAAAAATATTATCTTCAAGGTGGAGATTGGGGATCGTTTATCGTACAAAATATGGCAACTCTTTATCCAAGAAATGTTTTGGGAGTACACTCAAATATGTGTGTTATACGCACACCTTTATCTACCCTTACGGAACTTGTAGGAAGCGTTTGGCCAAGTTTGATTGTTGAGGAAAATCACGCGCATAAAATGTATCCTTTGTCTAAAACAATGAGTTTTAATATTTTGGAAAGTGGTTACTTGCATATCCAAGCTACGAAACCAGATACAGTGGGTAAGATTTTTAGGTTTGTTGAAAACTTTGTTTGATTGTTTATTTTGGGCAGGTGTTGGCTTAAACGACTCTCCTGTTGGTTTAGCTGCGTATATTATCGAAAAATTCGTAACAGCAACAAATCCAAGTTGGAAAGAAAGGGAAGATGGTGGTTTAAAACTCAAATATTCCTACACCGACATTTTGGACAACATAATGATATACTGGGTTACAGGGACTATAACGACTGCGGTAAGACTTTATGCTGAGTCTTTTAGTCCTGCTCATATGGATTTAGGAGTACAACGGTAATTTAATTAAAAGTCTCAATGAGGCGTTTTTACATTAATGTTTTTTTTTAGTATTCCAATTGAAGTGCCAAGTGCTTGCGCTAAATTACCTCATGAAATTGGCTATCATCCCGATTGTATATTAAAGGAAAAGTTCAAAAATTTAGTTCACTCGAGTGATTTTGAAAGAGGTGGTCATTTTGCTGCATTTGAAGAACCTCAGTTACTTGCCGACGATATTTGGTCAGCTGTTGATAAATTTCGTACTGTTAAACATACTAATGAAATAAAATAATTAGGTTAATATTAATTTTTTTTTATAATAGCCTAAAATGCTATCATTATTGACTCCTTTTTGAACAGAGAAATTAAATTTCTCAACCTAGGGTAAATAATAGAATATTATAATAATCAAAACTGTTAAAAAAATAATAAAAAATTGTTTTTATGATTTTTCTAACGATATTTTTATGAAAATTGATATTACTAATAGTAAAAAAAATACTATATAAACTACGGTTGAGATTACTATTATAACCCTCGCGCAGTGTATATCTTCGGCGCTTTGCGCCTCAGGATATAATACTTGCACTAGGGCTATAATAGTAAACTTCTCAACCTAAGTATATAATCTACTATTATTATAATATTCTATGTTTTTTTTAGTAGAATAATACCGAATACTTTTGTCAAACTGTGGTCAGGGCCGGATTTAGACTATAAGGCACCCTGAGAACTTGAATTTTTATACTCCTTATTTAAATAAGTATTCATCAATGAGCCCTAACCTTTGTTTCAAGAAGCATTAGTATATTTTGAGCGTACATTCTTACGACTCCTAGGGAGTTTCCTGAAAATACTCTTACTCGCTCCTTCATGAAAGTGTAACGGGATAGATAACATAAACTTAAAATGATCAGAATCATACCATAAGGGTCTTTAGAAAAGTGTGAATTACCCAACAAGAAACAAGAAACCGAGTGGATATGTATACAATATACATTGAATTAATGAAGCACTTTTAGACATCATACTTGAAATTTGGTGCTATGGTATCTAGATTATACTCAAAGGATTCATAAAAGTCTTAATTTTCCAAAACAAGTCCTGGAAAACTGATTGAAGAAGTGCTCGTCCTCCGGGACAGGTATTACTTGTAACTTTCGGGTTTAGAGCTCCTGGAGAATGGGGGTATTCGCAAATGAGAATATCTATATGGATTATAGTAGGGGAGAATCTATATAAATTTATATTTTTAAATTGGAGAAAAGTAATGATATTTTTTTGCAGGTAATCACATCTATTGGGTTAATAGACGATATAGGTTAATTATGATGAAAATAGTTCAAATAAGTCATCATGGGTTGTGGTATTAGCCGCAGCATGAGAATGCTATTGATGTCTTCATGAACAAGAATTAATGAACCGATTCTAGATTTTCTAGGAACAATACATTTGGTACTAGGGTAGATCATACTATCATCATACACAACATCACTATAAAAATCTGAATTTCTTGAAAAGAAACTTCTTGCTGTCGGTCCGGAGGGCGGGGATTTAGACAATTCAGACTTTTCTAGGGATTTTTATAGTCTTATCTTAGTATCTACCAAATTTTAAATTTATGAGATGCCTATAGAAGAGTTTCAGTAATAAATGAAATATTAATGCACAGCCTTGCACTTCCATTAAATATTGATTTTCTTTAATCGATTGTTAATGGATGTCATTATCCAATAAGAAATTGATCGTTAATAACCAACGATCAATTTCCTATTAATTATCAATTATGGTATAGGCAACCAAATCACACCAAATATTGCATTAAAATTGTGCCAATAGGATTGTTTGTGCAACAGTTGGTAACCGTTTGAAATAATCAGACACATGCGCATATTCAGTTTAGCATTCGTTAGCGGTCAATTTCGAATGCGAAATTGAATGTGCGCATGCGTATGACGATATCAAATGGTTGGCAACTGTTGCACAAACAAACCTATTAGTTGCCATTTTTGTTTTCAATGGTATCTTTGATTGTAGAAGATTATTGAAAACTTGCATTTTCGTTGTAAAATAAAATTTGATTTTCTGGAATTTAATTAGAGACGATCGACGGAAAAACTTAGTAATCAACTCTTGTGTTAATTGCCAATTAATAATTTCAACAATTAACGCACTCGCTACTCTCGCGCGTTAAAATGTCTCGATTATTAATCGGCCTTATTAACACACTAGTTGATTAAAACGTCCGCTGCCATGAGGAACACCCATGTTACTCAGCTCGCGTGCTTGTAGTAGTAGTACCTTGGCTCCTGGGGAATGGTTTAGGTGGTCTTATGGTGACAGCGAAAGTGTTAAATTACTATTAAAATATTTCTTGAGAATAAGCTCTGTTGCGTCATCTATTCGTAATCTGGTGAACTAACTAGTTTTAGTTTGAAGAATACTTCATAGATGGCTATCGGAAAGTTTTGCGCTAAAAGTTTTAATTTTTTTGTGTACAGTTACACAGTTTATCATGTGACTAAATAAATCACTTATTTCATGAGACAAAAACAGTTAATTTATAAAAATTTGGACCTTGACTATTAATTACCTTCAAAAAGCTTACGTAATTAATAAGGGTCGAGATTAGGTTATAAGATAAAGTTATTATTGCAGCTAAAAAAGATAAAAGAATACTAAATTTACAAACAAGTACAAGCAGTGGTGGGGTTAGAACAGATTACTTTGTAATATTTGCTTGTAATTCGTACTTGTGTACTGGTAGTCAGGTTAAATTGGCCTAGTCATCATGTCGATTTGTTTAAATTTTCTCTTAATATTAGTGGCAATATTGTTTTATGTGGGTTTCAAAGTTAATCGAATATTATTTGAAATCCCACCACTACCCAAATTAGAAAATACTTATTGGGGACCTGGTAATGCAATTGCAGACGATACGCAAATAGTGCCTTTTAAAATAAACATTCCTGATTCTGTAAGTATTTTCTCGTAACACTAATGAGTACCTACGTTCATTATGTAAAACTTTAGGTAATAACAGATCTTCAAGGCCGGTTAAAAAATGCCAGACCGTTTGTACCACCCCTCGAAGGTATTCAACAACAATATGGCATGAACACGAACCTTTTGAAAGAAATTGTTGAGCATTGGAGAACCAAATATAATTGGCGCGAAAGAGAACAATATTTAAACAAATATCCACACTTCAAAACAAAAATTCAAGGACTTAACGTACATTTCATGCACATCAAACCAAAAGTAAACCCTAAAGTTGAAGTAATACCCATGTTAATGTTACACGGTTGGCCTGGTTCGATTAGGGAATTTTACGAAATCATTCCTCTATTAACGACTCCTCAATCAAATCGTAACTTTGTATTTGAATTAGTTGTACCTTCTTTACCCGGTTATGGTTTTTCTGACGGAGCTGCTAAACCTGGTTTAGGAGCAGCTCAAATGGCCGTCGTTTTTAAAAACTTAATGGAACGGTTAGGATTTGAAAAATATTATCTTCAAGGTGGAGATTGGGGATCGTTTATCGTACAAAATATGGCAACTCTTTATCCAAGAAATGTTTTGGGAGTACACTCAAATATGTGTGTTATACGCACACCTTTATCTACCCTTACGGAACTTGTAGGAAGCGTTTGGCCAAGTTTGATTGTTGAGGAAAAGCATGCGCATAAAATGTATCCTTTATCTAAAAAAATGAATTTTACTATTTTGGAAAGTGGTTACTTCCATATCCAAGCTACAAAACCAGATACAGTGGGTAAGATTTTTAGGTTTGTTGAAAACTTTGTTTAATTGTACATTTTGGGCAGGTGTTGGCTTAAACGACTCTCCTGTTGGTTTAGCTGCGTATATTATCGAAAAATTCGTAACAGCAACAAATCCAAGTTGGAAAGAAAGGGAAGATGGTGGTTTAAAACTCAAATATTCTTACACAGACATTTTGGACAACATAATGATTTACTGGGTTACAGGGAGTATAACTACTGCAGTAAGACTTTATGCTGAGTCTGTAAGTCCTGCTCAAATGAATTTAGGAGTACAGCGGTAATTTAATTAGGAGGCTCACTAAGGCGTCTTTATACATTAATGTTTTTTTTTAGTATTCCAATTGAAGTACCAAGTGCTTGCGCTAAATTTCCTCATGAAATTAGCTACCAGCCCGATTGTATTTTAAAGGAAAAGTTCAAAAATTTAGTTCACTCGAGTGATTTTGAAAAAGGTGGTCATTTTGCTGCATTTGAAGAACCTCAATTACTTGCCGACGATATTTGGTCAGCTGTTGATAAATTTCGTACTGTTAAGCGTACTAATTAAATAAAATGATTAGGTTGTTACTAATTTTTATTAAAATATTCTAAATAATTATATAGATTATGAGTGCAAGTTTTAATTATAAAAATGTAAGTTTTGCTAAATCATTGTCCTTCGCTTGAATGTTTTTCATCTAACTGCAGGTCAGGGCCGGATTAAGACTATTAGCCGCCCTGAGAACTTGAGATTTTTATGCCCCTTATCTAAATAAGTACGGTCAGCTTCACAATTATTGGCCACCCTGTCTATATGCCAGGGGGGTTATTAGCCAACAACGACAAAAAGACAGAAGGGGAGGTTGTTGATTTACTACTAGTCAGCAAAATAAAGTCACTCCTTAATTTAAGTAGGGGGTGTTATGATGATTGCATCCACAATTCGTGCTAGACGTATAGCCAGGGTGGCCATTAATTGTGAGGTTGACTGTACCGATTCATCAACGCCTAGCCCAAACCGTAGATTCTAGAAGCATTAGTATATTTGGAGAGTATAATCATACGGCTCCAGGAAGTAGGAAGTTTCCTAAAAAAAACTCTCGCTCAGTCTTTCGGTGGCTTGAAAGTGTAACGGGATAGATAACGTAAACATAAAATAATCAGAATCATATCATAAAGGTTTTTAGAAAAGTGTGAATTACCCAAAAAACGGACCCGAGTGGAGGGGTGAAATAGGATATGTATACCTTGAATTAATGAAGCACTTTTAGACGTCATAGGAACCTGAAATTTGGTGCCATGGCATCTAGATCATACTCTAAAGATTCATTAGTCTTAATTTCCCAAAAAAAATCTAGGAGACTGAGTGGAGGGATTCCTTCCGGGAAAGGTTTTACTTGTAACTTTTAGGTTTGGAGGTTCTGGGTTATTTCCAGATGAGGATGTCTATGTATATGGCTTACACTATTGTAGGGGAGCATCTTCATAAATTTATATTTTTAAATTGGAGATAAATAATGACATTTTTTTGCAGGTAATCACATCCATTGGGTTGATAGAAGATAGAGGTTATAACCTTATGTGGAGAATAGAGCAAATTATGGTGGAAATAGTTCCAAATAAGTCACCAGGGGTTGTGGAGTTAGCCCCAACATGGAGAACGCTATTGATGTCTTCCTATAAAATAAACAAAAATGCGAACAAGCTATTGCTACGGATGAAGGTATAACCGTATAATGTATAGACTATGGGCCGAGAACAGAAAAAACGGGGTAATCGTATTCAGGCCCATCGTTTGAGAATAAGCTATTTGAGTGCCGGTAGCTTGAGGCCTCAGGACTGCTAATACTAAACTTCTAATTAGTGCGGAGGGCGGGAAACTCACCTGAGAGGGATGCCACAGTAAAATCTTATTTTTTATGCAAAAAGTATTTACTTTGTGTAGCATTAAGACGTTAATATCAGTTCAGCTGCCACGCCCTCAGAGACATTGCAGAGAGTAACCAATTTTTTTAGTCCATTCTTTTTATACGAATGATAAAATGTCAAAGTTGCATCCCGAATGCTGTCATATTTCTTACTTTTTTCCTTCTTTAAGAATTTCATTGAAGGATCCTGAGGCCTTAAGCCACTGATTTTGGAAACCAACTAGATTTTTGTGTTCGCTGGCACTCAAATAGCTTATTCCCAAAAGATGGGCCTGAATACGATCGCCCCGATGTTTCTGTTACAAGCCCATAGAGGTTGTGGTGAATTTAGTAAAATATTTAGTTGGAAAATACGTTCCCCATTTGCCCTAATTAGTGCCAATGCACGCTATTATCTATTATGACTAAAAGATAAATGTGTCTATTCTCAAATAATTACCACTTTAAATTATAAATTACCTACTATCGTTATCAAAGGTCGGGAATAATACAACCAAGGATACAAACTTATCTCCACGTCTTGCGCACAACACCTCTGCTTTACTAAAGTAAACATTTAGTACATATTTGTTTATTAATCAAAATGGTGTTGGAATTTTTTCTAGCAATAATTACAATTTTTGTCATTTACATAGGTGTTAAACTAAAACCCTTGTTTACGATCCCACCTCTTCCTAAGCTTGAAAATACTTGGTGGGGTCCCGATGATCCTAAATTAAAAGATTCCTCTGTAAGACCGTTTAAAATTGCAATATCCGAAGACGTAAGTACCTAAGTTAGTTTAAACTTTATTAAAATCCAAAAATTTTAGATTATAACCGATCTCAAGCAACGCTTGGAAAACACTCGCCCTTTAGTTCCTTGCTTAGAGGGTACTTTTAACGAGTATGGAGTCAACGCTAATATTATGAACGACTTCTTACGCATATGGAAAACTAAATATAATTGGAGAAAACGCGAAGAATTTCTTAATCAATATCCTCAATTTGTAACAAATATTCAAGGATTGGAAATTCATTTCATACATGTCAAGCCTACAGTTACAAACGCCAATACTAAAATTTTGCCTTTGCTTTTGCTACACGGTTGGCCTGGTTCCGTTAGAGAATTTTACGATATAATTCCTTTGTTAACTTCTGAAAGACCAAATCAAGAGTTTGTATTTGAAGTAATAGTACCTTCTTTGCCCGGCTATGGTTTTTCTCAAGGTGCTATTAAGCCAGGTCTCGGTCCTGCTCAAATGGGGGTTGTTTTTAAAAACTTAATGGAAAGGCTTGAATTTAATAAATATTACATTCAAGCGGGAGATTGGGGCGCTTTCATTGCATCGCACATGGCGACACTATTTCCTGAACATGTTTTAGGCTTGCACTCAAACTTTTGCTACGTTATGCAACCCATTACCCAAATTAAAATATTTTTGGGAAGTTTATTTCCTAGGCTCATTGTAGAAAAAGAGTACGAAAGCAGAGTGTACCCTTTGAAAAGAATTTGGGCTAATTTAATATCTGGAACTGGTTATATGCATCTTCAAGCAACTAGACCTGATACCATAGGTAAGTACTTACGTGTAGGTATAACGTGGTTCACAAAAAGTTTTTTTAGGTGTTGCCATGAACGATTCTCCATTAGGTTTAGCTTCTTATTTTCTTCAACACTTTATTTTTGGTAAAAATCCAGTTTTGAAAACTAATTCAGATGGTAGTTACACTTTGAAGTTTACTCACGATGCTCTTTTGGACAACATTATGATTTATTGGGTGAACAAAGCAGCAACAACATCGTTTAGGCTTTATGCTGAAGCTTTGAATAAGAAGCACTTTGCTCTTCAATTAGAAAGGTTTGCTAGTTATGAGCTTGTTTTAACTTGAACTAAATATTTTGTTTTAAGAATTCCAACTTATGTTCCAACAGCTTGTGCTTGGTTTCCGTACGAAATGGTTTTTCAACCTGAGTGTATTCTGAAGGATAAGTATAAGAATTTGGTTCAAGCTACTCACATGCCTATAGGTGGACATTTTGCTGCTTTCGAAGAGCCAAAACTGCTAGCTGATGATGTTTGGTCGGCTGTTAAGAAATTTCGGCTTATTAAAACTTAAAATATATCTATAAACGTAGTTTTTTTCTTATTTACGGGCATTTTCAGAAATGGCTCGAGGAGACGTTATGACTTGAGGACCTTGAGGTTATGTAAGGAATATTTGGTTATCCATTATATTGGAAATGTAAAAGCTTTGTCAGATTTTAAAATTTTTGATCTCATTTTTTTAACGTATAGTTGAGGCTTCTTCTTTTCATCGATGTACGAAGTCGATGATGTTATTATATATTAACATTCTTCTTCGGGCATCCACTGAAACAAGTTAAACGATTTGAACTTGCAACCAGTAAAAGTTTAAAAAAAATTATCTGAAATGGCCCACTTACCACTTACGTAATAGATAGTGATTATCTTCATTAATATTCTATCCTAACCTTCACCAACAGGTTTATTTAAGAAATTTTACCTTGGGTTAGACCAGTTTAAGTGCAAGGTTGTTGGTTCAAGTTAAAAATAAGAAGCAATTTTTGGGCACTTTTTATTCAATTAGTTCGTCCTCAATTAAAAACCAAAATTCACAGTTACCTTAACGTACTTTTATAAATGCAAAACTATTTAAGTAACTGAATAATTGCGTGTGGTAAGCTTATCAAAATATTTTTATCACTTATTTGTTCGAGGATCGTAAATTCGTAAAGGTTTAAGAATGCTATGAGAAAAACGTAATAACAATTTCCTTATTCCGTGTCATTTTTAAATTGTCGAGAACAAAAAAATGTGCCCGAAAGATGTTAAATGGTCCGATTAGGAAAAAATTTTATGACGATTGTAGTAGCATACGTGATGGTTTATTATTCAGACTTAACTGTATATAACGGTATATCCTTTGAAGCTAATTAACTAGAACTCGGGTTCTTATGCTCTTAAGGCAGGTCTGGCGTTAGTTTAAAACAACACCTCGTGGAAACATAATATGAACGCTACAACTGTTTTTTTTTATTGCTTTTTACTTTAGAAGTAATAGAAAATATAATATGAGTTATGAGTTTGAGTGCTAATAGGGGTGCGGGCTAATTATGTATTCTCAAAATACAATTTAGACTTAAATTACGTTAAATTAGCTTTAAAGCTGTTTGGTTACAATTTTTGTAACGTGACTTTGTTTATTTGTGCCTACAAATCCGTTTCGTTATTTTACAAACTTGCGGATGAGAAATGAATCTACATCAGTTCAATTTGTTCTTCAGTTATGTAGTGTGTATTGGTTTGTGTGTTTGTGAATACACGTTTTAAGCCAAAGTGCAAGGTGATTTACTATTTTTTAAATTTTTCCTTTGCGCCCAATTTATTAATTTTAATAAAATACATTTCCAACAAATTATTTAAAATTTAAAAGCATTAAAAAATTGTTATTTTAGTCTAAGAAGTCTTCTGAAGCATTAATAATTACACTTTTATTTGTTTATTGCATGAAATTGTTTTGCTCTATTTTTTTACGCTTGTAAAACGGCTATGAAAATTATAAGGTTCATCTTGAAAGAAAATTTCAAAATTTTCGCTACAAAAATGTAGATTTTTTGAGAGCACTCGATACAAAGAGAGATAAAATGTCACTCTCCGTTTTAAAGGTTTTAATTTGATTAAATTAGTCATTGTAAGGCAGACAAATTCGAGAGTAATAAAATTAATTTAATTCAATTTCGAGTGCACTTGAGAAATTATGATTTAATTAACTCAAGATTTGAGCCGTTAATTGTTTTGAATAGATATAATTCGCTCAAAAATTAAAAGTAATACACAGTGACGTTTGTCCCCCGACGGTTATCCCTTTTCCAAAAATATATTTGCGATAAATGTAATTTTGCTTACAGATCGCTTTTTTTATATAGATTTTGCTCTTTGAAGTCGAAGTATAAAGTTCAAAATAAGTTCAGTAGAATGTTTTTCTAAAAGCTAAAAATGAACCTTTTGTTTATCTCTAGCTCTTATTTGAGTTGGAGACAGCTTATATTTGGCTCAAGCTTGGCTTAAGTGGAAAATCTTTTTAACTAACATCTGCGCCCATTTAAATTCAATTTATTAATCGCTAGTGAATAAGGACCCTCACTTGAAAAACTAACCCTAACTAAAGAATAGGTTTTTATTGAAAATCTAAGCCATTGTTTCTTCAATTTGACTGCTAGTAAAAAATCGTATCTAAGTGGCTTATGTTCGTTTGCACCGCCTCCAGATAAACTGACAGATAGTTTATCTGGTGGATAAGTTATCAAAAACCTTATATGTACTTCCATTTAACTGTAGGATAAATCAAATAACTGACGGATAAATTTTCTATAAAAGTAGCAGCTACTTTCGGTCTTCGCACCGATTTTAGTTAATGTGGCAAATAAAATATATTTTTACAACTTATCCGTCAGATAAACTATCTGTTAATCTATAAGCCGTGCAAATGGGCTCTAGGATTTAAATTGTTAGAGTAAAGGGTAAATCGAGGTCTACTTTTACGTGCATTAGGCCACTTGCTCGTGCCCAAAGTCTGCCTCCTTAAAGAAACTCATTCTGTTCCTTATTTTCACTTTCCAGTACATAATCTATTCTTTGGATGGACTCGAGAAGAATGAGGGCTGAAGTGTCGCTTCTGGTCATGTTTGGCCAATATTCCCTTAACATGGATTTCTAAATTTGCGCAGGAGAGTGATAGCACATGATACATTCTTTCATCCCTTTCAATGCATCTTCTGCAATTGTGGTTGGTTGTTTATCGCTAGTGAAAACTTGCGAAACTAACCCCAACTAAGAAATAGTTCTGTTATGAAAATTCCAACAATTGGTTCTTCGATATCGACTGCTGTTCGGAAAGTGTACTACTGAACAGTTTTTCGAAAAGTAAAAAATAGTACTTGAATAGCTTAGGAGTAGGATTGTTATGGTGGAGGGTAAACCGAAGTTAAGTGCACTTAGGCAACTTAAATCATTTCAACCTTTGGATGAACTCAGCGATACTGAAGGTTGAAGTGTTTCTGATACTGGTCGTGTTAGTCCAATATTCCTTTAACATCAAGTCCTCTTTGAGTCCATTTGAGTCATCAAATTTCGTTAATGCAGGACAGTGACTTAGTACATTCTCCATATTCTGTATAGTAGCTAATTTAATCGATTGTGTCCAGTGATGACACAATTTGTGCCCACCATCCCCCCAATTACAGAGTGAAGCCCCTACCCATTCCCGTTGTTAATCATGTTATAACAAAACTTCATACTAAACGATGTTTCTGAGACCCTTTCTATCTTGGGCCTTTCCCGCAACGCGGCTCCTGCGTGCCTGTTATTTACGCCACTGGTAAGAAACACTATAATAGCTCACAGACACTCTTTTCGGTAAAGTATCGAAGGACTTTATAATGGGCTCGAAGCCATCTGTCGCCAACACATCAGCTCTTCAATTCTCTAGAGTTTACAACGGGTTTTCTATACCGGGTGTTGAATGACCTACCGATACATAGGGCAATAGCACGTAAAATCACGTTTTTATAGTTCCTGATTCCCTAATTGTTTTAGAACAAATATGAAAGAGTCAAAAATGATGCAGATTAAAAAATTAGAAATGATAAATATATTACATTTCATCATATTTTTACTGAAAGAGCAAAAAAGACTTCAAAGAATCAATGCTTGTTATTCAAATTGCTATCCTGATTAATGAAAATTTTAACAACTTCTAAAGTCTTTTTTGCTCTTTAAGTAAAAGCATGATGAAATGTAATACTTTTATCATTTCTAATTTTTAATTTTGCATCATTTTTGGCTCTTCCATTATGCTCTAAAACAATTAGGGAAGCAGGAATGTATAAAAACGTGATTTTACGTGCTATTGCCCTATGTATCGGTAAGTCATTCAACACCCGGTGGATAACTTCTAGATGATCTTCCCTTGTACATCTAATAAACTGAAGTTTGTAGTTTTTGGACAATTTTGTAACCCAGCATAACTTTATAAAATTTAATCTAGACTTTTCCATTTGTTTTATGAATTTTCTTTATACTGTTATACCAGTTATGTAAATATAATTATCAATTATTGTTTTTATATTTTATTATTATCATGCTCAGTAGTTCTGTGTTACAAGGTCTTTTGAAATAACTGCTTCTATTGTAAATTAATTCCAAATATTTGAACAAAATCAAAAACAAGTCTCTAAAAAGAAGCGGTTCTAAAGAAACTATTTCCAACCCTCCTCGTACAATAAAAAAATGATTTTAAGTTTTTCTTTATTTTATTTTTCTTACTTTTTCTTCTCTTTGAGAGTTCGGTGAATTGACATGGGTCTTCAAGATGTCTCCTTCCCCACCCCCAGGGATCATAGTAGAGTAGTTTAGTTTATATCTAGAATGGCTTTCCATATAGCTTTACTTTTTTGAATTTTTAAAAGGGTGAAACCCTCAAAATAGGAAACTTAATAATTTATTTTGTTATTAAAAATGGATTGAAGTTAGATAATTAAAGCCCATAGACATGGTTAGGAACCCTTTTTCAGCCACACATTCACAAATAAGATGTCTAATTTTGTTTTCTATTTCAGGTAAACTTTTAAGGAAAAACTTAATGACAGTGAACGTTCTTAACAAAGATAATTAAGCAAGATGAACCGTGAACTTCCATTGATATGAATTGTTCTTATCGATATGAACAAAGTTCATGCATTTAACACTGAACACGTTTAAAACATTTAGTTAAGACAGTGACATTACTATGTGAACAACAAAATGTTATCTCAAAAATAATTTTCTCAACTTCTTATTTTTAATCTACACGTTGAAATTAAAAAAAAGATGTTGTCGACGACTAATAGTTATACAACTCTTTGTCTCTTTTTTACTTCGTTTTGGGGTTTGTGTTATGGTTTCGTATTGCTATCGACTGCACATGGAGTAAATGGATTACAACAAGCAAATACGTTTAAGCCAGGATCGGCGTGGCTCTATGATTTACGTACTTCAATTTTGCTCAATGAAAAGGGCGAAACGACCAAAGATGTAGGATTTTTAATCACGGGCAATTTGTTGGTGGAATCTATTTGGGGAAACTCCAATTTGGAAAGACTGCTGAAATTTGAGGTAAGAAACGTATTTTCATTTCCTATGTTACTCTTCAAAGGTCAAGCTTCGTAAGTTCTTTTATTCTGTTTTTGAAAAAAACTGGCGACATGTTCTTCATTATCAATGATCAAAAACAGGATTTCCAAAGCAGAATTTCCACATCAAAGGAAATGTTACAGTTATGCATGATTTATCTGCAAATGGAATATGGAAATAGAACTTTGTGCTTGTAAAACAATTTTTAATTCCTGTACATTTATGTTGTCCTTGTTGATTTTATGTAAAGATAATTATCTAAAAGTTGTCCATTCGCGTTATCAGATGTTTAAATGACGTATGCATTATACAAAGGCAAACCCATTAATTAACGATTATTTTATACGGATATTTTGCAAACCATTTTTTTTAAATCGATAAATGAGATAAGAGTATCGTTACATAAAATTACATTATTTGGACTTTTTTTGTTTCGTAATTTTACAAAATTGAGTCATTGAACTTATATGTATACCTTAACTGTATTAAAAGGAATTCGTACGACAAATAAAATTGAATTGGGAAGTCCTGAGTTCATCTTATGGTATAAGTGGATAATTCGATGATTTACATGCAGTTTCGAAATTTAAAATTGAACTGTAATTATTGCGGGAGTTTGGGCAAGTCCATATATCTCCATTTCTCGATGTAAATAAAATCTATAATTTTTAAAAGTTCAAACCAAGGTTAATTAATTTATTGTAATGGTTCTAAAATTGGGTACGGTCTTCTCCAATTGCAAAATATATGGGCGAAGTCTCTAACCCTCAAATGGAGAGACTCGTAGTAGAGGATTGTGGAGGTTAAAACCTTGTTCATAATAACCCTTATTAATTTCCTTCTTTTACAGCTGATTTCACCAGAACTGCACATTCGATCACGAAAGGCACCAGCACCTGATGGTTTTGTAACTCACACCTCCAAATTAGCTTCTGCATCAAAAGCCCCATTTTTAGTAGAATGGAGCAGGGGAAAAATACAAAAAATATTACTCCAAAAAGATGAACCAACTTCAATTGCAAATCTCAAAAAGGGCATTGCAAGTCTCTTCCAAGTACGTTCTAAATTTTTCAAAAGCCGCAAGCTAACATTTTTGTTTTAGTTCCAAATTTTGGATCAACAAACCACAGAAACTGATTCTTCTGGAAAGTGTAAAGTGGAGTACTACTCCGAAGGTCCTACTACGTTCAGAAAAACAAAATCAAATTGTTTATCTCTTGATCTACCTTACGCACAAAATCCCGAACTTCTTTTAAGTACGCGTATCGAATCAGTTCGAGTTGGAGACTACAAAGTAGATGATGACGTAACGCATCTTCAATCCGTACACTTTTCTGAAGTTCACACGATGTTTATTGAAGCCAATGAAGAAATTGGTAACCAAATTGAAACCCAACAACTGCTTATATTAATTGAACCAAAAACTACCAGCGAAATTAACGCGAACTCTCTTGAAGAAGCTGCCGAAGAATTTAGTAAAATTGCAGGGATTACTTTAACTCAAGAGTCTCTTGAAACTGAACGCGAAACTTTACCTTCAGAAGAAACCATATCTTTTACCAAAATAATCAAAGAATATAGGGAAAATTTAAAAAATAAAGTGGTGGGTAGTTTAGCTTCGGCTAAAGTAATACCCAAAATTATTTCAGTTGGACGTGTTAGTACAAAAAATGATATAGCCAAAACTTTAGACATTAAAAAAAACCAAGCGATTTTGTAAGTGAGCAAGTCAAAAAAATAAATGTACTAATTTACAAATTGTAGGCATCAATTGATTGATATTTTGGGATACATTCAAACAGATGCGTCCCACGAAGCGGCGATGAAAAAATTATCATTTGATGATCCAAACAAAAGCGACTTAACTGAGAGATACTTATGGGCGCTGTCGACGTCTTCTCAACCAAATCCAAATATTATAACTGATTTGTTAAAACGCTATAGAAAAACGTCTAACTTATCTACTAAACTTAAAGAAACCATCGTATCTACTCTTGGTGCTATGGTTTCGAGACTTGCTAAGTTACCTCAATTTGACCAAAAAGTAAGTTTTAACTTAACAACTTTTTCCAACCTAAAAATAATTTTATAGGTTTACCAAAATGTAGAGGAAGCTCTACTTCATGGTTTGAGCTCTTCAAAAGGGGACGATCGTCTTATTTATTTAAGAGCACTTCAAAATCTTAACTCAAAAAATATTATACCAAAGCTTTTAAAAATAGCAAAATCTGGAAACAGTAAAGAACAAGTTCTTGCTTGGAAAGCCATCAATTTACTTGACAAATCGTATTGGGACCAAGAAGTTATAAAGGCAGCTATAAGAACGTTTTTTGAACTAGAGATGAAACAAGACTCGAGTTCGAGGACACTAGCAGTTGATGTAATTCTACAATCCAACCCTTCAGATGATATGTTAAAGGATCTCCTTTATATTTTGCTCGGTGATCCTAAAGCTTACGAAATTCAACAGTATCTCGTACAAAGACTTAAAATGCTAGCAGAAGAAGACGCTTCACTCGATAGGCGTCTTAAAAAATTAATTAAGGGCGATAAAAAATTAAATAATTACGCAGTTTTAGCCCTAAAAGGTTTGTCAACAGCCTTAACGAGAAAATTTTTACAAAACCCTTCTAGTAATGGTAGTTTAATTACAATTCAGGAAATGCAAACTGGAATTGTTAAACGAGGGATCGTTGACGTTGTAATGAGTAAAAAGGATGTTTCCCATCAAATGTTTAGTGTAAGTTTCAAAATTTATGCCAAGGTGTAATGTATCTAATAAACGTCTTTTAGTTAGGGATATTTTCTGGAGGTTTAAGTAGTTTCGTGTCGAGCGATTCTGATGCTGGTAATTCTGATGAGCCTGCAACTGCTGGAATTGAATTATCTGTATTGGGTACTCATATTAGACCCTTCGTTTTTTTTAATGGCCAAGGTGAACTAATGGGACATGTGTGGTCTGGAACGGCTTCTGAAAGAACTACTGCCTATCAGGTAAATACAAAACCACGCTTTAGACACTTTCTAAAACCATTTTTGTAGGCTTTAGCAGTGTTACACGATCATTTGGAATATTTACGTTTAGGCCCAGGTTTAATTGGAGAAATAGATATAAAAGGAGGAACATCTTTTGACCTAGCCGGAAAGTTCGAAACTTCCTTGTGGAACAGAAATGCAGTTGCTCTTGTGGAGAAATCGTATGTGAGACCAAAAATGTAATTTTTTATATAAAAATTTAAATTGTAGAGCTGGAATTGTTATACTTGGTATGCTTCGTGTAGACACGTCCTTTGTAAGGTCTCAAGTGGAATTTAGTGTGTCGTTGGAACCAAAACTTAATTTAAACACCGATTTAGATTTTTCTTCATCGGTTAGCTTGTGTATGAGACTTTCGCAACCAGATCTTGTTTTTAGGTTCTTATTTTTCTAATTAATTGTAATATTGGTTACTGATTTCATTCGTTTCAGACATAACGTATTTAAAATTGAAAGGATTCCAGGTAGTAAGCACCGTTTACGTAAAGTAAAATATAAGAAATATTTAATTCCTGGTAAAACGTACTCGTTGAATCAAAAAAATAATGAAATGTGCAATGTGATATTCAGCAGATAAAGATGTTTTGTGTGCTGTGAAGAGATTTTCTAGTGTGTGCAAGTGTGCTCAAATGTATGTATATGTAATTGTTTTAGTAAATGATGTAAAATATGACATTATTCTTTAATTATCGGGCACTTATTGGGGAAGAAATAATTTGAATACGGAGTTCGTATTGCCAATAGCATCAGATGGAATAATTTTTCAAGAATAAACTGGGGCGACTCATCTAACAAAGGAGTTCATAAAAACTGAGCCTAAATTTTTAATATGTTGGTGTTCAGAAAACTTTTTGGGGGTTCCTCGTAATTTTCTTACTTTTATTTTGCAGGGTGATTTAGATTTTCATTTAGAATTCTTGCCAGATCTAAAAGACAGAAAGCAAAATTGTGTACTACTTCATAACCAAGGTTGCATAATACGGGCGTTTTTTCTACAGATTTCTCACTTGCTCTTCTGCGCATTTAAAGTCGTTTAGATTTGGTAATTACTCTACATCACCGTATTTCCACAAACATTTTTAATTCTTGTATCAAGTCAGCCCTGGTATCCTGTAATTATTAAAAATCTGCTAAGCTACTTACTCCTTTACCATTCTTCTATCAATCTCAAAAAGTTTGTTGGAGAGGGGTAAGGAGTACTTACTCCTTTACTGGGTAATGAGTAAGTAGCGTCGCGTATCGCTAATACTTACAGGATCCCAGCACAGAGTATTGAATTAATTTGAATTGGACTGCAAGGGGTTGGCAAAACTTGTATAGGTCGCTTAGTCGGATCTCGGATCCATTTGGGTCTTTAAAAACGACTCTTTTTCCCTTATGTAAACTTATTGTATACCTATTAACCATGGCAACTAGTAAGGTGCTAGGATTAGTCATTCCGAATAGATATGGGCTCCCAAACCAGTAGTTTTTAACAGTCTATTTAGGTGTTTTTATGAATTATAAATATGCTGTTCTACCAGTAGGAGGGGTTGTCATTGGGAATTTCTTCTACTAAAAAGTAGTAGATAATATGTTCCTTCTCCACATTACCACATTCCAAGTGAGCTCCAAAGATGTCCTTAAAAAAATGCTCTAGAATTTTCACTAATAGCTGCTGCACTTAGCTGCTGCTCCGGGTTTTTTGCGAACACAACTGTAATTATCTAATTTGTTTTACTAATTTGAAATTGCAGCATAGAAAATAAATAGAAGGATTTTAATTAAAAAAAATTATTAAGCTATTATTGTTAATTATATTAATTATGCTTTATTTTATTTTATACGATAAGATTGCTTTGCACATACCTTGGTCATTATTATGATACCAATATTAATTGGCAGTAGTGTTAACACTGTTAACCTTGTTTTATGAAGTTCGTGTGTTTATTTGCAATTTGTGCCTTCTAGATTTTTGAAGTATTCTTGCAAATTCATCCCTTTGGCAGTTTTCTTTAAGGTTAATTTTGGATTTTTTTGAACATGTTTTTTCCAATTTTGATCATGCTTATAATGAGTCATTCGTTTAATTTAGTAGCCTGGAATGTCATGAGAACTTGATTATTAACCTTATATAAAAATAAAATCATAGATTTTTGCATGTTGGAGGGTTTCAAAGCAAGCAAAACACTTCTTCGAAAGAATAACATTTTCTGAGAAATCAAAAATAATTTTTTTCTGTAAATATATTTATTAGTTTTATTAAAAAGTATTCCTAAATACTAGCGTACAATTTGGAAGATACATTTTTATACCATACTTAATTCTGAAAACATAAACCAATATTAGCGACATCCACATTCAACCACCACCATATCGTTATATCCATACCGATATGTTGGTACACCACGTTCGTCAACGTACAACAACGATATGGAATCAAGTTTACTTGGTACACAACAAGATCGTGTAGCTCTTGATGGAGCCACACTATGCATCAAAGCTTGAACAATTGCATGCTTAGTTGGAGAAAGATGATCAGCAACTGGATAAAAACACTTTCCAGTACACTGATACGCCTGCAATTCTAATTTTTATTAAAAATCTTTACTAATAAAACCCTTACCTCGTAGCCACTTGGCTGAACAATCCAACTGTCGTAGTGAATTTCAGCAAAATCAATATACAACTGTTTGCGTTTACAAGTATTTCTCAAACGTTTCAATTTTCTCGACTGCACTTTATTTTGCTGTTCGTTGTCCCAAATTCGATTGCTTTCTTCCTCGTAATCTTCTTCGGCGCTCCTTTTCTTCCTACTTTTTTCCCCTGAATGTAACAAATAAGACAGTAATAAAATAGGATAATCGTGTTCGATATCTTCAATAGATGGCAACAACGACAACTTGAAATGATCGCCGTTGTATTTTAAAAATGGACAAAAAACTTTAACCGAAATCACGAGTTTGAGATACTTTCTAAAAAGTTCATCGACGAGTTTGGTTAAATTGAAGGTAATCCAAGTGTTATCTGTATGAAAGACGTGTCGTTCGTGTAAGAGAATTAACGTGTTGGTGGATTCGTTGTAAGCTGACACCCTGATGAACCGTTCGACACCTGTTGAGAGATAATTTTGAATAAATTGAAACGTTGTTGGGGTAAGTTTACCTGAAGTGGTTTTGTTTGGATTAATTAACGTTAAAATTCTTAGTTCTGCGTTGAAAAATGTTTCTTCTTGGTTGGACGAAGGTATGTCGAACTCCAAAATGTGGTTTTCTTCAAAAGTTTTCAAAATGCTTTTGTTCGGAAACGTTCCTGAAAGAGGAAATTGATTAGTTCTTCGAAGCACTTCAAAAATAATTTGTTGAATTTCAAGTAGTTACAGTGGCGTACCTAACAATTTTTATGTTACTCACTGCGACAGCTGAGAATGGAGAATAGCTGCTTAGATCTTTTTTCAAAAAATTACATACAAAATTACGTCCACTTGAGTGGCGTTAGCCATAAAGTTCTAGGGGATGGGGGCTTAAAGTTACTCTGGAGTGAGGAGGTGATAAATTGTTTAATAGCAAGAGGTTCAACAATAGGGAGGTCTCCATCTCCTCCACCCATGAACCCAGGGATCTGGCATTTTCAAAAATATGCGTTTATTTCACAATGAAATCAGTTTTGGTTTTCGTAACATTTATCAACATTTCATATAAATAAATTTTACCTGCATTTTTTGGTATGACACTCCTCACAATATCTGGCTGGGTACAATTGTAGTCATAGTCGTCCCTTCTCCTTTTTTCATAAAGATCAAACATAAACTTTGGAATATGCACCTTCTTCTTATTTTTTGCACTTGCAACATTCTTTTGCTCACTTTTAACATCGTTACTTGTATTAATCTTAGTTGTAAATTCTTTAGTATCTATAAAATTAACTTCAATCGATGTACTTGTAATTTGATTGGTTTTTTTATTCGAGGTAATAATAATTAAACAAAAACATAAACCGAAAGTTATTAAAATGTAATGCCACATTATTTAGTTCATGTTAATTTTACAAATATGTTTTTTAAACTAAAGACGCTCATGATTGTTGGGCGTCGAGATGCCCAAAATTAAAACACTTGAAGTTCAATTAGTTATCAATGCCTAACATCCCTATATCTAATTTATTGTGTTTAAAAATAATTTGGATGCTTATTTTGATTTTAAAAAAGACTATTTACTTTTCAAAATTGAGAATTGTGTTTATAAACAAATAAATTGACTTCAATTGTTTTTGCACTTAATATAATTTCTGAAAGATTTCGGTTTCATAAAATTTTATTAATGTGATTATTATTATTATTAACAAATACGTGAGCTTTTAAAAAAATTGCGCAATTTATGAACAAGGCCCTGAAATTCAGAAATTTTACGCCATCTATCATCAAGCCAATTCCAGATCCATGTCGCTGCCCCCCCCCCATTTTGATTATTGGATCCAAAATAGTCTCGTTCGTTTGTGCTTCGTTAGTGCACGTTCGTGCATCTATTCCCGTCGTTTGTGCACATCTCACTCCGAAGTTATGAACAATAAACAATTGGGGGGCGACATACAGCCCCCATTTCGAATTTGTGCTTCGTTTTTGCATGTTTGTGCTCTGGATCCCGTAGTTTGTGCTCTCCTCGTTGTCGAGTTATCTTGGAGGGCTGTAGACATGCTAGCCCCTCCCCATTTGCAATTTCTATTTCAAACTAGGCTTCGTTTGTTATTTGTTTGTGCACGTTTCCCCACGTCAAGGGGGCTGGAGACATGCTAAATTTTGGATACAAAAATCAAATTGAGGGGTCAGCGACATGGACCTGCCAATTACAGCTTTCTTAGAATTTTTTAAATTGATAAAAATATAATTTGAGCAATCGTCAAATTAATAGTTTTTAAAGTAACACCCCCTATGGGTTCGGGGAATAGAATAGACCCAAAGTACCTATGCTTGTCGTAAAAGGCGACTAAAATAGATTAAACGTCCATATAAAGTTCGCCGAATTGGACACCCGTAACAAGAAAATGGCTCTTTTCATGATTTCCAGTTTCCAATGCCTTTTATTAACAATCTATTTTTAAAAAGTTTGAAAATTAATTATTAATTGCCTACTTCTTATTACCAACCGGATCAGGAAATTGTTGATTCGTAATCTATAGGGTGATTCATTTATATGACCGTCTTCGATATGGAGATGTAGGCGACTTCATGCCAAGTCAAAATATAGAAAAATATACAGGGTATTCTATTTTTTTTAAATAAAAATATTCTCACCGAGTAGTAATACAACACCCTGTAGAGATGAAATAATTTTAAGTTATGCTTCTTAAGGAGTTGAAAAGTTTTTGCTTTTAAATGTATGTCTTATTTCAAACGGCTAGGGAGCTAGCGAAGACGGTCATATCAACGAATCATCCTGTATAAGGCCCATCTTAGATGATTCGTTTTGATGATTAAATTTCTTGTACAAAATTTCTATAAACAGAAATTGGTGACCCTTTCACACAGGGCTGTTATGTAATATCGTGTAAAAGAATTGCAATATAAGCAAACCACATTTATTTTTGTTTATAATTTCAACAAATTTTGTAGCAAAGAAATATAATCGTCTAAGACGGTCTTTAAATGAATGCGAATTTGATCAACTTCGCACTTCAGTCAGCTATCTTATACTTCGGCTGTAATAAATCTCTTTTCACCTCGGTATGTAATATACTATTCTATAAATTGCAGTTTATATTTTATTTAAATCGATGTGGAAAAGGCCACGTCATTTTGCTGACGCTAGCATAAGCTGTATAAAGCCACTATTATTGACAATTTCAGAAAGTAACAAAATATTTAAATTCCAATTTATTCTAATAGCAGCTTAGAACTAAATTTCTAAAGAAAAAGCGGAGGGATAGCAATTTTTTTCACGAATCGCTTTATGTTGGGACGCTAATTATGGGAGAGATTTTCCCAGATCACAGGCGTGCGGGAACAGGATCTGTTGCAAAACTGCTAGTTTTGACAATATCTTTGATCACATTGAAGATAGCAAAAAATACATCTGAGGTAATTTGTAAAGTATAAAATTAGGAAAAGAATGAGACCGACCAAAGGCGATTTTGACCCTGTTCCCGCATGCCTCTGATCTGAAAACATCTCTCCCATAATAAGCGTCCCAACATAAGGCGATTCGTGAAAAAAAATTGCTATCCCTCCGCTTTTTCTAAAAGTGCTGTTTTTTCCGTTAATTCGACTCTGCTATAAATGTATATTATCTTTATTTTTAATTGTGTGCCTGAGTATTTAGTAGTCTCAGTTATTTTGATCTCTTGGTGCTGAGGCTTGTACCTCTGTCGCCCCTGCTAGGTTACGCTACTGTATAACCAAGGCTCAAAGACACTTAAAAAAAATCCTATTTATCAATTTTGCTGTCAATGTAGGTAAACAAATACAAGTTTAAATTATAGAAATTTGATAAAGTACATATTACTTTTTATTTAAACGTGGGATTTTACAGCTGAAACTTATTAATAAGTTAAACCTTCACTTCGTTATCGATTTCATCCCACTTAAGTGACCTTTACAAATAAATTTAAAAAAAACAATAATTAAACTTAAATTATTTTGGTATTAATTACCTACATTATTTTAACTAATCTCTACTTATTTAGTCTAGGTGTTTAAAATTAAAAAGAAATTTAAATTTAGCGCTAAATACGTGTGAAGTCGCGGGGTAATATCGACGTCTAGCGTCGAAAGTTACGTCACGTACAGCGGCCAATAGGAACGCACCCTACCAAAATCGCACGTTCAAGGAGTCTAGCCTAAGGTGGACTCGCAAATAAAAATCAATAAAAATATATTTGAAAATATATTTTTTGAAATAAATTAAAACTTGCAAAGTGTAAAAATGATTTTTAAAGTTAAATTATTAATTTACTCTTATTGCAGTTGTTTTTAAAGTGGGTAAAATTGAAATTTAACCGTTACAAAACAGGGGTTAGTTTGCCTTGAAGTTTTTAGTCTTGACTAGTTTTAGGTATAGGAAAATTCGATTAGAATGAATCGGTGGAGTTTGTAAAATATGTGGTTTATAGTGAATTAAATGATCTTCAGCTAATTGTAAATATTATTGTTACTAATTTTAAGTGTAGTGCCAAGTTTTTGTTATAAAATTTGGACAATAGTGCGTGCAAAAACATTTTGATGTTAACTTAACCTATTTTTTGCACTTTTAAATTTTTAGTGTGGACTCGAAAAAGCTTCTTCATGATCTCGATTAAATAATTAAAGCAATTTAGAACTCGATTTTTAATAATAATAAAAACTTAGAAATGTGATTTTTATTTTTTTATTATGTCATTTTCTCGTTAGAAGATTATTTGACCCCCAAAATATTTTAAACAAAATGTTATTAATAACCAATAAGGTAAGGCTTTTTATAGGTGTTTGAAAAAATATCTAAATTTTTTAGTTTTTAACTGAACCCCCCTCACCTCAGTACACTCATTGTTTTATTACGTATTAGGAATTTTAAATCAGTTATTATTAATGCACCCTCCTGCCCCTGCTCAACTGGTCTTATATTTTAAAAAAATTTTAATTCAGTGAGGTGAAAAAAATTATACTTTTTTGAAATACTTAAATAAATATTCGACGTTCCTCCATACCTATTAATTGGAGGCGAGGGTTAATAATAATAGTAAAACTTAATTTTACTAATTACTCATAATATTCTCTAATCATCAAGTGGCAAATCTAATTTTGATTGTATATCAAATATAGTGCTACTAGGTTACTACGTTTAGGGGTAAAATACACATAAATTTATTATTTAACCACAATATTATTGATTTGAAATGTAGTCTTATATTAAATTTGTTTATGAATTAAAAAAATCGTTTTCTAATGCAGCTTTTTGAAAATTAGTTTACTCATACAATGATTTAAATCGAATAAGAAATAAAAATTAACACTAACTATTGATGTTGGCTCTCAAGTTTTTAGTGAATGCAACTAGAATGACAGTTGAATTTGGGCAGAAGATTGATATCTCCAATTTTAGTAAGTAAAAAAATACGTTTTTTTAGTTGATTTAATTGTAGACGTTACGCCAATGCATTACAAAAATTGTTAAGCACTTAGTTGTGATGGTCAGGTCCGGACTGGCCTGGTCGGCCGACCGGCGATTACCGGTGGGGCCAAGTGAAATTGGGGCCTAATGAAATTAAATGGAAAAATATAAAAATATTCACAATTTTTGAAAATCCTACATCGTGTTTTTTTGTTTTGCTTAATGAATTTCTTAATTCACAGTACAAAAATATGTTTAAAAATTTCCAAAGTTGATCTAAGTTCGCTGACCTTGAAAATTCCGAAAATTTTCGCCTGCAGCTCTATGGGAAATCTTAGCAACCTAAGCTAATAGCTACACCACAGCATTTGGGGCCAATTTATATTGTAGCCAGTGAGGCCAACCACTCACCAGTCCGGCTCTGTGGAGATAAGTTTAGGGAAAATTACCTGGGCTGAACCCACACTGATTTGTAAGTTTCATTCTCGCCTAGGTGTTTAAATGTGGTTTAAATTCATGTCCAATAGCTTACGATTTCTCTGAGTTCACAAAATTAAAAATCCTTAATTTACATAGATTATCTAGAATTCTATCAATGGCTTGACATTGCAATGGCAAGCCAGATATGGTGGAATGTGGTACACTTGCTAAGGCAATTATTTTGCGTTGGCTGTTTGGTGTTTGCTTTGAATAGTAATCGATGTTACAAGGATGTTGGAGCCCAGAGTCAAAACGGACCTTCAGGGGCTCGCTTAGATTCCTGAAACCTGCTCGTTCCCAATCACTCGATACTTGGTGCATGGTCACGTCGACGCACCGCACCTCGTACTGTCCTTAACACTGCACATCATCGAAAAAATAAATAGCATTGTTGCACACTGCGTCGACGTAACGACCCACTTAGAAACTAAGAAAAAACAATTATTCTCGAGACTGCTTGTCCAAAAATATACAGCAGAATCCCGTCATAAAGTACCCCTATATAACGTTTCTCTGGATATAACGGACTAAATCTTGGGTCCCATTTTAATATTTTATCTATTTATTTTCTTTTTATACGAACTCCGGTTATAACTTACCAAATAAATTTTACGGCCCTTGATGGTACGTTATAACGGGTTCTACTGTACCTACTCTGACAGAGTTTTACTATAACGCATTATGCCAGTCTTGTGAGTCTCATGGTCTGTTGCAGAGAAGCATAAACACAGTTCACTGTGGTCTAGCATACTGCCATGCCAATACTTGCTTGTTAAAACAAAATATTTGTGTCTTGGGAGAGGGAGTACTAATCTTTTATGAAGAGAGCCATAACAAAGATCGCGCTTGGTCTTGGTCTCATTGAAAAGTCGCTTCGCTACTGCACCTTTAGGCACCTTTAGGCATAGCCGGTCATAACTATATAGCCCTCTTTGGGGTAAATGGCAATATGGGAACCAAAATCTCAGTGGTTTATGTTCTTATGCCACACTCTGATGTGCAAGCAATAAAATCCAGAAAGTATTAAAACTAAAACTTGTTTTTATCTTCTTTTTTAGCCACTAGGCTTTCATTTTGACGCTTTCTATCACTGTATTTTTCAAATTCGTTTCAATAAATCAAGTTAAGCGTTATTATGTTAATGCTTATTATCAACAGGTCGTGCTTCTTTTATATTTGTAAGACTTCTTTTAATTAACTTTACACTTTAAGAATCTATACTGTATACTAAATGGTTTGAGCAAAGTTTAGCGTTATCGTTACTATTGATTTTTACTCTCAAGAGGTTTCTAACGAATGGGCGGAAAAGTTGATTTGTATTTAGAAATTCCGCTCGCCACCGTTAGCGACTTTAATATTCGGTTGATATCACTAATAGTGATAATTCCTGATAGGGTAAGGTTCAAATAAGGTAATGGCATATTTGTATATAGAAAATAAGAATCTAATTAGTGCGAAAAGTTAAATTGAACTTGGACTTGTGGTTGTTACCCAACATCCTTTATTTTGGACTTTTTGCACTAATTAGGCTCAGATTTTCTATACACAAATATGTCATTGCCTTCTTTTAACCTTACCCCATCAAGAATTATGACTATTATAGTGATATCAACCTTATATTAAAGTCGGTAACGGTTACGAGCGGAATGTCTAAATATCAACTTTTCCGCCCATTCGTTTGAAACAGCCCTCTTAACGGCAGGTACTATAAAGCTCTTGATTAACTACTTTCGGCATGAAATTTAACATTAAACTTTTGATTTGTCCGAATTTAATAATCACTTCTGATTGGCTCACAGTCACTATACTCACTGTACTCACTATACAGTGGAGGCGCTACCTATTTTGACCCCCCCCCCGCAAAGTTTAAATATTTCGCCCTTTTGTTATTATCAATTTTAAAAATATTTGTAATGAGGCTATTCCCGCTTCACCCTTTCGCATATAGGTCGCATATAGGGGCGCAACTTGTTAAGGGCGCAATATGTTAACGTTTACGTTTAAAGTTAATGTTAAAGTTAATCAAGGTTTTATTACCGGCTTTTGAAATTTGAAATTAAAGTTAGTGTTATTTATAAATAGTACCCGACTGTAAAAGTAGCAATATTAAGTATAAACTATTATAAAGTTACTTACTAAAAGAAAGCACAGTGTTTTCAAAAAGTAGGTTTTATCAACAAAATAAACAAATTTAATTTTGTTTATACTATACCAGCACTATACTGAGCAGTTGTATCCGCATAAGCTATTGATGTGTCTTAACAAGCAATAGCCTCCGTGGCGCAATGGTTAGCGCGTTCGGCTGTTAACCGAAAGGTTGGTGGTTCGAGCCCACCCGGGGGCGAGCTTTTTTTTGCTTTTTAATTATTAACTTTTATAATACAAGTTATTATAATTATTATTTAATGTAACAATTATTGAATATGAGTAGTTTCGAGAGTATAAAGTTCTAATTTTTTATAGTCAAATTAGGTGACTGGTTTCATGTTAATACTATATACTATTTAGGATGTAGGTCATAGCTTATAACATTTGCATAAATTCTCAATTCTTAATAATAGTGTTTTTATATTTATTTCAAATATTTTTGTATTCGACTCTTAATTTTTGTACAGTCCATAATTTGAACCATTTTATGTTGCTAGTATCATAATGATAGAGTAAATTGGAAAAGTCACATTCTTATACAATTTCATTGGTTATATTCAACCCCCGTATTCCTTCAGCAATTTTATTGTCAAATTATTTGATTAAGATATTGATTAAGTTTACTTATAAAAATAAATATAAATTTTTTGAGCAGCCAAATACAAAATTTTGCTTTTTAGACTTTTTAGGACTCGTTCTCTTTGCTCGCTCAGGCATAAATTAAATTGAACTTGCTCATGAAAGTCCTACATTATGTATTTGTATCATAAATAACTATTATTTACAACTGTCAACTAATGTAAATTTATTCAAAATTAATTGCTCGATTTATGCAAGATTTATCAAAATTACATACTTAGTTGTAAATAAAATAGTGTATTTGACTCACATATTAGCTAAATTACACTCGGATGGCTATAATACTCGACTGCAGCTCGTATTATAAATTTTATTCTTGTGTTTAGATAGTTATGAAATTCTGCTCGTTAAATAATATAACTACATATTAATCTTTGTGGACTTTACACTAAACCTCGACCTAGACGTAGAATTATTTGTAAATTACATCGTTAAATAAAGTAAATTTTGGGCTTTTATATTTTAAAACAAAACCATTACATAAGTATTAATTGCCTAAAACGACCAAATAATCCATACTTTCAACTTCATATTTTCGAAAACAACTTGTCAACTTTTTATTAAGGAGAAGCAGTGATGTTTTTCTTAAAACTTGTTGTTTTTAGCCAATTCTAGGATATGAAAAAATTTAATTTAATAGAGATGCTTGTTTTTCATCTTTGGGATGAAGAGGGTGAAAGAGAAATTTGAAATGATGAGAAAGAGAAAGTGATGGATTTTTGTAGAATTGGGATCATAGATAATAAGCATTTAAATTTGCACTAACCAGCAGTGGCGTAACTAAGATTTTGGGAGCCCTCCCGCAAAATCCAGAGAGAGACCCCTAAACATTCCCGTTAATAATTATTTTGATTAACCACAATTCGATTTTATAACGAAATTTCATACTAAACAATGTTTCATTTGTAACTATTTCTAAAACTTTTACAACCGACCGACTTTTAGTTGCTTATTGTCGAAACATCTGTGTAACTTTACAAGGGAAGAAAAGTATTTAACTATTTCTTTTTTCAACTCTCAAATACATAATTACAAAAGCAGTCATTTTTAAAGTACATTTTTAAACTAGCCTTGCACCACCGCTTCTAGAAGCTAGGTTCTTTTTCTAAGCCAATACAAACCTTGCATCACACTCTAAAACATGGGCAAATTTATCTTCTTTTTATTTGAAAAAAAAACTGGATTCTAGAAGTTGTGATGAAAGGCTTGATTTATGTTACAAACTACGGAATTTTTCGGGGGCCCTCACGCAAAGCGGGCCCTGCAGGCCCGTTGTTTACGCCACTGCTCCTATACCCAGTGGCGTAACTAAGATATTGGGGACCCTCCCGCAATATCCACCGTGGGGTTCCTAACCTACCGTTAATAATGATTCTACTTTTACTTGACCACAAATCGATTTTATAAAAAATTTTGATACTAAACGATGTTTTGGGACCCTTTCTATCATGGAGCCCTGCGGGCTCATTATTTACGCCACTGCTTCGATTGAACTCGGGTTTGAAGATAACCTCCATTTTAAAGTTAGGTTCAAAGTTTTTTATAAGGTAGGGTCCAGTTCAATTGGGTTAGGTGTGGCCAAAACGTTTCTATTGTACTATGGAGCAAAATTGACAAATCCGACTTTTGAACTCAAGGATTCAAACAGGTTGCTCATGCTCAAAATACTAATTATACATCAAGTACTGTTTTCAAATTGCGACTGAATTATAGTTTTAAGAGTAGGAACAATACACGCTGATAGATATAGTGTAGATTAAATTTCGATTACAGGTTCACCTCTAAAACAAGTACTTTGGAATGACTCCGCATATTGCATATTGATAAATACCAAAATTTAGCACTTAGCGTTATTTTCATCGATTTATGGTCGTGTCAACTCAAATAAACAAAAGTTTTAATATTGTTTTATATGCAAGTAAGTTGGCGACGTTATTAATTATGAATGTTAATTTTTAGTTCTTTGTACTTTGCTTTATAATAAAAATAATAATAATATGTAATTAGTTGTTTAAATCAGTAATGTTTTGCAAAGGAACATTGATAAGATAGAAAAGTTATAATTTCTGGTAGAGTAGATATTTATTTAGAAGTGTTATTAAGTGTTGATATTTATTCGGATATGCTCCTGAACAAAATTTCCACAATATGTAAGTACCTAATGTTCTCAATTTTCATTTTAAATCATAATTGCGATGGGATGGGGAGATTAGGAGAAGTTCTAACCTCATTGTTTATTGATCTCAAAATTAATAAAATAACAAAAAATATTAGTCGATGATTTAATAATTTTACGTACAACTTCATACTGTTGAAATGAAATTCTTCAATAAGAAGAACACTTCAGAGTGTTCTTTCTCAACTTTCATTATTATATTTCTGAGCATAATCCAATAATCTTTCCTTTTCTGCATCACCACATCTTTACAGGGCTTTACACAGCTTTATAGGGAGACAAGGCTAAAGCCTAAGCCGCCTTTTGCAGAAAAGGAGCTATCTTCAAAATTACTTCTCTTGTGGCAAAATAGCCCTAAATATTACCATTTTGCACCAAATTTTCAAAAAAATTTCCCCTAAACCCCACGGTGACAACGGTGGTACGCCACGACCTAACATAATTCTCAGGTTTACCACCTTAAATAGGCGTCAAATCTGTATTAACCTATGGCGCCAAACAGATATAATCCTGTCCTGCATCTTTATACCTACTGTTGCCCTGTCTCGTTCAGCTTGATCTCGCCAATTGCTGTATATCATCAATCTCCCTTTCGGCCTACAAAAACATTGAGACATGATGGGACATTGTGGTATGACTATAATAAGTATGTACTTGAATAGTGTCTAAAATACGATTTTTGTTTTTCATAAACAACTTTTTATATTATTATTTATCATTTTAGTCATAATCAAGGACAGTGCTATTGATTCCATGTGTATAATATTTCGAAACTTTGTTAAGTACCTACTTATTTAAGATAATTGGTATGAAAAAGTTCAATCCACGTATTAGGTATTTATACCGTGTGGCAACTAAATTCCATACAAATAGCCTATTTGTCTAATAGCTTATTTATGTGCATGTAAAATTGCATTTTTCAATATTTCCTATTTTTATTAATGGAACTGATAACGATACCAATTGAAAGATAATTTTTTTACGCTTATGAAAACATTAAAAACTTCACATTGAATGACCTTATTCAGTTAAGATTTTAAAATAAAATTGTAGAAATATGTAATAATAATTATAAAATGTAATAATTATTTATAAGTGTGGTAAAATGTAACAAAATCAATTGGAAATCTAATGAGTACCTACAACCTGTAGTTTTGAACATTTGAGTTGGCTTATAATTAAATAAATTAATATTCTTCAAATTAGATTACAGAAAAATAATAAGTCTAAATGATTCATAAAAAATGATTAAATGAACCGTGATTTTGAATTTAAAAATATGACCCTACAAGAAAAAAACATGGCTTCTGGGTGGTCAGATAATAGTATTATAGCTCATTTAGCAGAGAAGAACCAATATGATGTAGGAGAGTGAGTTTCTTCTTTGAATGAACAGTACAACCCCGTTATAAAGTACCCCTTTAAAACGTTTCTCTGGATATAATGGACCAAATCATCGGTCCCATTTTAATGTTTATTCTATACAGGGTGAGTCGGGAGGTTCGCACCATACGCTAGAAGTGTATTTTCCAGGTCAATATAAGACAAAAAAAACAAAAGTTGTAATCCGATTTTGATTGGTTTTCGAGTTACAGCGTCTTAACCTTCGCACTACACACTTATTTTTGTAACGCCGACTACACACTGGGGTTTAAGAGACCCCGTTCTATAAATATAGATTTTTGTTAGAAGAATATAATTGTAAGTAAAACATTTAATTGGTCCGTTCATTTTGGAGAATCGTCTAGGCGGAGACCAGTACCTCGCCTATTTGGAAGATCTGTTAGAAGATGTTCCTATAGGAATTAGAATGTATTACCAACAGGATGGGGCTCCTTTCCATTTTGCTCGTCAGGTCACACAATACCTAAATCAAATATTTCCAAGACGGTGGATTGGGTGGGGTGGACCTATTAAGTGGCCGGCAAGGTCACAAACGCCTAACGCCACTGGACTTTTGTTTGTGGTTATCGTTTAAATGCGAAGTGTATAATGTAAAAATTGATAATAGAGATGCATTAATTCAACGTATTATGAATGTTGGAGCTAACTTAAAAAGAAAACAAGAACAACTCTAGAGAGCAACAGGTCCTGTCCGTAAACGAGCCAGAAAATGTTTCGAGGTTCATGGCGGAATGGCGGTATCTTTAAAAATTTATTATAACATTTTAAAACGCTGTAATTTGAAAAACTATATTATATTAGGCATTTCTTTAAGACCGTGTAACTCGAAAACTGATAAAAATCGGATTACACACTTTTCAAATCGGAAAATACACTCCTGACGTATGGTGCGAACCTCCCGACTCACCCTGTATTTAGTCCGAGGGATTATTTCGGATTCTGGATATAAATAATTCATAAAAGATGCTCAAATGAGTCCTCATTTAAAATTAGAAAATATGACCCCACAAGAAAAAAGCATGGCTCCTGGGTGGTCAGATAATAGTGTATAGCTCGTATAGCAGATAAGAACAAATTTGATGTAGGGGAGTGAGTTTCTTCTCTGACTGAACAGCTATACTAAATCAACTACAGTAGAACCCTGTTATAAAGTACCCCTTTATAACATTTCTCTGAATATAACGAACTAAATCTTTGGTCCCATTTTAATATTTATTCTATATTTAGTCCGAGGGGTTATCACCTCTTTGCAGTCAACGTACAAAAATTGAGCTGTCAACGGTAGTCATTTGCAGTCAATGGCAGCCATAGCTTATGCAGTCATGGGCAATCAACTGCAGTCAGTGTAGAAATCCAGAACAGTGGTTGACCCCTCGATTTAGTCTATTAATTTCGTTTTTACTACGGACCCCGGTTATAACGTACCCAATTTTCCGGCTCTTTATAGTACCTTATAACGGGGTTCTACTGTATCTTAAATTTTGTTGCCATAAAAGTTTGTTATTCTAAAAAGAAAATTTTATTATGATTATAATTCCATTCCGACTTTATACTATAAACATTCGATTAGCATCAAAGAATTTGTTCTCAATAATTTTTAATTATAGCATACGATTAAAATAAAAATTTATCGAGAGGGCTTAGAAATGTTACAATGTAACTTAATTATTGTGTTATTAGTACATCAAATTGATAAATTATCCTAATCTTCACTCTTATTTAGATGACCTTTTATTATTTTCCAAATATTTAGTTAATTTTATCAACAATAACTTTAGGGGCTATTTTAAGTTTTATTTATTTTTTGAATGTAGTATTAGTGGGTATAATTAGCTTTAATGCGATCATTTTGTTCTTTCTTGGATATAATTAAACAAAAACAGCTCAAAGGTTGTTTGGATTAAATATGTAAGTACATACCTACGCGAACTTTTTGTCAAATTTTTTTTCTAAAATTAACTTGCCTTTTGTACTGTGTTTGGATAGCCCCATGAGTTATTATAAATAATTTTATGTTATTCAGTTGGAAAAAATAAAAACTTATAAGTGTTAGAAACGCCTTACAGAATGTGTAGCTCCAAATTCCTTTAGAAAAACGTTTTATATTTTGGTTAAATTGTCAGAAATTAATTCAAAGTTCTGCTACTCTAATTAGCAACAAGACATAAAATCAAATTTTCGGCTTTGATCTAACTATTGGATACAAGAGTTGAGGTTGTTGAAAGTTTGGAAAAAAATAAATTTTACGAATATGTTTATTGTTATGCTTTCTATTTTGACCCAAAAGAAAAATCGTGATTACAAATTTTACTCTAGATACTAACGGGACACCCACATCATAAGGTGAATGTACTTCTTACTTGGTCACTGTACCATTTGTCGATCTTTTCCTGAACTTACTATCCCTTAAAATTGCATTTATACTTTCAGGTAACTGACCTCCTTAAGAATAACGGACTTATCCACCTCGCTCTTGCAACAATTAATAAAATTACCATAAATAAACGCGATACGTAATAATATCATTTGCGAACCTTTCAGTTTAATTGTTAGACTATCATTTCTAACAATGCGGATGCATTTGAAATCAGCAGAAATTTATGGGAAAATTTTTCCCTAGCCTCCTGTACACATGGCGTTTGGTGTTATCTTGCTTGCATGGCGTGACCTAAATTTTTTATTTTAATTTTTGTGTGTAAGTACCAAACAACCACTGGACACGGTTTAATTAATTCATAATTTTTTTTGTCTTCTAAAAATAACGCGATAAAGGTGAACAACCTCGTTATGGTGTAATTCTGTACTTAACGAAAAAAATAAGTGGGTCATGATTTTATTATTTTCTTTATTTCCGCATGGGCAACCTTGTGCCACAACATACGAATTGTTTGGTCGTGCTCTTTTAGTGTTGAATTTAATAGGATGGACTTGTTAAACGTTTGTCTGTACTTAATACTAAAGTACCGTAATATCAATTGTGTAGTGGTACAGTATTATTTTTTATCCTATGGTATTATATTATTATTAGTAGTAATCCCCATTATTAACAAGCGGTCCAAAAATTTAACACCTCAAGATACAAATTATAAAATTATTCCTCATACATTTGATACACAATCTATGAAAAAACAGAAAATTGCATGTTATTGACCCAATGCTAATTCCTTATACTCGTACATGCCCAGTTGTGATGGATTTTTAAGACTTGCGATAATCGTTTTTCTCGTCCTAAGAGAAAAAAAGTCAACAGTTAGCTAGCTCCACACTCCACAGGTTTTATTGAGTCCGAGTCAAATTGAATTTTTTTCTTTCTTTCTTTCTCAATTTTTTTGTGAGTCTATTAGGATTCACAGAATTACACAAAAATGAAATAAAGTGTTATTTAAAAAAACAAAAATTTGAGTATCAAATTTTGGTTGTTGTTGTTGGTGTCCCTCAGGGGCCGATATTAGGTCCTGATTGTTTCATTATGTAACTCTTAATGAACTTTTTTCTACGCTTGATCATTAGTGGTTTCAACTGACTGAATTCATAATTTAATTTTAATTGCTCTGAAGGATCGCCTGTCTATCAGTACATCAATGATTTTTATCCATCTATGTTGTTGTCAATAGTTCTTGTAAGTTTGGTATATTCGTTTTCATTATACAGTGTAACAATTTGAAGAAGTAGATACAAATGTCTGAAACCAAAAATAATTCAGAAATCACTATAAGAGGTTCTCAAACTGTGAAACGCGTACCACTGGTGGTACGCAGAGCATCTCAAAGTGGTACGCAAGCCCCAAGCAAAGATACGCGATAAGATAATGTAATATGTAAATGTCATCGTTACAGAAAGTTACAAGGTTCTAACTTCTCCTTGCTTGTTTCAAGCATGCAGCACCATCCTTCTCATTAAGTTTTCAGACATTACCTAAACGTTAACATTGTTTTTATAATTTTATACATAAATAATGGACACTCTCAAAAACGATTGTCAACAGCGTTTTAAATTAAACTTCGGTTGAACTTGAGTTCAAGACAAATTCGTATTGTAAAATCAGATCAAATGTAGTTTGCCGTAGTAAAACTGAAGTTTTGTTAAACTCGAACTAAAATGTGTTTGTAAAATCGGTCCTAATAGTCGATTTTACAATCATATCTTAAGCTGGCTCCAGCTAAACCGGGTATGAACCTGCATGAGCGCATGCGCTGTAAATCTATCATAACGAGTTACGGCGCATGCGCTCATGCAGGTTCATACCCAGTTTATAGGGGTAGCTTAAGTGGGCTTAAGCTACCTTAACCTTAAGCTAGCCCTATAAGGGCTAGCTTAAGCCATGATTGTAAAATCGACCCTTAGTGGCACGCGACTGATTCTTAGTACACATGAGTAGTACGCGAAAAGAAATGTTTGAGAACCCCTGCTATAAACCGTTTGGGTAACATGAGAGGAGTATTTCAAACTAATGCTGCAATTCTGAGCACTATCGTAAGGCTCGTAACGTGTTCTCGTAGCAACTGTTACAACTTTCCAGTAGGCTTGTTAACGGCCGTATCCTAAGTATAATTTGTATAATTTGATCTACCCACCGCTGTTCTTATGATCGTTTGCAACGCTTACAGATAAACTGACAGATAGTTTATCTGGCGGATGAGTTGTCAAAATATAATTTATTAGTTATATAAACAAAAATCGGTGCAAGAGGCCATAAGTAGCAGGTACCGTTGTAGAAAATGTATTCGTCAGTTATTTGATTTATCCTACAGTTAGATGGAGATGCAAAGGTTTTTGACAACTTATCCGCCAAATAAACTGTCTGTCAGTTTATCTGTACCTAAGCGGTGCAAACGCCCATAAGCCAAGGTGGGCTGGGATCGCTAGGATTCTGTAACTATTTACTCCCTACCCCTGGAAGGGTAAAGGGTAGGTAATTCCAGGATCCCAGCCCTGAATTGATCAATAATTAGTAGACAGTAATTGTATGTTAAATTTAATGCCGAACTACATTAATTAAGAGCTTTATACTTTATAGTAGCTCCTGATGAGAATTTATTTGACAGCATTTGACATTCCTCTCTCTAGATATCCCTAGATATATATAGTAAAAGTACGGTCCTGTTTATTTATTTTTTAAATTTAATGTAATTTATTTTAATTGCTTGCTCTTGAAATAAAATGATACGAACAGTAAGTTGAGTAGTTTCGTTTCGTAAATTCAAAAAATTGTTGACAAAATGTAAATGGATGGACTAATAGCTAAGTGAATTTTAATAAACAGGTAAAGGTGTTGTTAAAAAATATTATTTTAGTGATAAATGCTATTTATATCAATTATAAGCAATTTACGTAACGTTTGCTTTTAAAAAATAATTTTACATGGAGGTTTTTGTTGTTATTTCTAGCGTACTATTGAATAAAATATTGGCTCATCGGCTGCCATTACACCTATCGGTATGACGATATGAGCATTGAGCATTCCAAGTTTAGTAACAAAGCTAATGGAGCTTTTGTTCTGGTTTAACTAGCTTTCGTCTTTTTTAATAGATTTATTATATTAATTATTATTTTTCTGACCTTCTTTCGATCAGTAACAATTTGTAATTTAAAAGTGACGATTGTAATTGAATTACAAAGAACAATTTTGGACGAACAAAATAGGTAATAAACAAAGAGAAATTTACAGAAAACACGTAATATTAGATATTCATAAAATGCGCATCTAAAAGTTGTTTACCTACTTCCTGACTAATATCACAAACTAGATCTAGCAATAATTTGCCTTTTCTATTTTTTTAAACAAACGTACAAGAAGAGATGCATACACATTATATTATTTATTAAAATATTAAATGTGCCGCTTTGCATTAATTTAGGTGCGAACTGAAAGTGTGGTGGAGTTGACTGATATGGTCCACGAAAGAAAGATTCTTCCGAGTCACACTTAACCAGCTATTCATCTAAGAAAAAGTTATCTAAATAAATAATCCAAAAATTGTTTTTTTAAATGAAAAAATAATGGATGTATAAATGTTGAAATAAACACACAAACCGTTCGTTGTCCAAAACATTCAACTCGTTAAATTCATGCAGAGAATCCGGAAGATTTACCGTAAATTTGCTCCAATTTTCCAAACCGCGGTTATTCTACTTAATCATTTCGTGAGCGCCAGTTCACAAAATAGAGATTATGATTGATGTTTTGTTGTGATTTAATTTTTGTTTGTGCCGAGACTTTTTTCTTGGACGAAGAGAAGAATATTTAACTTGTGTCAAAATGAAGGAAGAGCTCGTGTTGAGTGCGAAACATTATATTAAAAATCACAAACAACATAATAGTGAGAAATATAAGCCGAAAAATACTAAACGAACTAAACCCCAAAAGCCCAAATATAAAAGGAGATGGAGAAACTGTAAGTTTTTTTTTGATTTTTTCCCAAATTTTCAATCAAACAAAAATTGTTTAAAAAAAGCTCCAAGTTCATTGTTGGGGGAGAGCTCCAATTGAGAATTTTCTAATCTTTTTAAATTTAATTATAAGACAACTATGGGCCCTAAAGTTGTAAATTTGAAAAATGTGTAGTAATTTGCATATTACAAGCTCCAAAAAGCTGCAGTTTGTAACTGTTAAAAATTTATAACATTTTGTGGCTACTGTTTATATAGTTCAATGAACTTTCAATACGTATGTTAAAATTTCACGATCAAGGTAATAAATATCAGCTGCTTTTATCAATTTGTTTAAAAAAAGTAATAGAAAGTAGGCAAGACATGACTGGTTAAACACGTATATTACAAGAATCTTTCTTTATTACAACAATTTTTTTACAAAATTGCCATTTTGCATCAAGACGTAGGCGCTAACATTAATCACACCCTTTTTAACATTAAAAATAAATTGCAATTATTGCCCCCTCCCTTATTCACCTAGGGCTCCTTTTAGAATTTCTAATAGCTTCGAGCTGCAACCATACTTTCTTTATTAATTCCAATTCCGGCTCAATGATGCGCTCTACATACAGACACAGTGTTTAAAATGGTAGAAAAGTCCCAAGTTGAGATGAGTATAAGTTGCGATAACAAAAATTTTATTGTAGGCGGAACCACCCTTTTGAGTTTTTTCAAATGGGTTCTCGTTGAACCATTCTCCCTCACGATAATTTTAAATAAATAATTTTTTTTAAACTTCAAAAAAGTTGATATTTTGTTATTGGATAAGTAAGGTTCCAGTATTTTTTTCTACTAGTACAAAAAATTAAGTTCTAACCATACTTATTAATAACAAATTGTAACATAAAATAATATTTTTAAGCATTTGTAATGTTTTGAAATACAAGTCTATCTCTCTTGACAAGAGGTGGCGTGGCGCTTTTTAAAAATTTTACTGTTTACAGTTCTTCCGGTTCTTATAGTTTAATCAGTTTTAATTAATGTTTGAGGTTTTAAGAAAAAATTAAATGTTTGATGCGGAGAAAAGTGACTTTTGACTCGTCAGTAGCTGTGAGACTCGCTTCGGCTTGTCAACAAAGACCAACTGACTCGCCAAAAAAAGTGTCACGTTTACTTATAAAACAATATACTATAAAATGAAGGAAAAATTTTCTACCTTATTTTTGTTGTACTAGCCAATTTTTCATTATCTCGTAATTTTCGTGTATTACATGTGGGAAAACGTTAAAAATTGGGAGATAAGATACAATACCACAATATTTGATTTTTATGTGGGAATTTAATAAATAAACTATGTCAAATTGCAAACATTAGTAGAAAGAAAATATTTTTGACTTTTCAACAAACCTCAAATTGTCACATCACAATCACTGTCAAAATTTTTTGTAATTAATTATAAATGGTTTAAAATTATGAATTTAAATATCTGAAAGCTACGATAACGGAGATAATGCACATTATGTATTTAAATTATATAAATGTTGTTATCAAAATATGAAATCTTGTACATTTGCGAGAGTTCCGGTATCAATATACACAGAGGTTATGTTTTGATGTTTTCCATTCTGTTTTACATAACTAAACCAAACGGCAAACTACAAAGTGGATCCGATTACAATTAAATGATTAATTCTTTCCAATTTGTAAGTTAATTTTTGATTGTTTATTAACTATCCATTACATTTCAAATTATAAAATAATCATTACAGTTTAAGTATGGGATGACGTGTTAATGACGTGTGTAGATAAGTTTTTTTTCGTTAAATTTATTAACCATTTTTTAACCATCACTTTGAGTTCAATAAGAAAAATCATGTTGAATAAATCAAAATTATTAAAAAATCCAAAAATCTACTTTATTAGGAGCACCCCCGCTCCCTCGTTTTTGAAAGAAAACGAACCATTGTTGAACAAAACAATAATCAAAAAAACTCTTTTTATTTTTTCGGACAAAAACTATTCAAAAACTATTTTTTATTACGTTGATTGGGTGCACCCAAGTCGTAGAACCCTCCAAACGAGAATTTGAAATTATTTGGAATTAAAAAATCAAAAAAAATTTAGTTACCAAAAATTTTAAGTTAAAAGTTAAAAACCTTCAGAGAGCAAGTGGAAAACTTTCAGACATTTTGATGGGGTCCTAAAAGGATATTTCTTTAATGTAAATGTTTTAACGATAACTTAATTAACTGCAAAAACATTATTAATATTCCGATAATAACTACTTTTCATGCAATGTTCTATTAAAAACCCATTAACACCCAAGCACAAAATTTCAAATTTTTGAATTTCAAAAAATAATTAATTTCAAAAAATAACCAATTACAAAAATTGTAGATGGTAATAAAAAATGTCGCTGTCCTAATCATTGTATGACAGTAGTAGGCGTTAATGGATTTTAACAGGTTAAGCGCTAAGAGGAACATTGGAGATTTCTAATAAACGTTTCTATTGCTATAGTTCAGTTTCACAAATGTAGACAGTTATGTCATTTATAGAATAAAGACGAGATTCCATCGAGATTTTTCGGTACAGCATTATGAACAATCGTTCGTATTCGGATCCACTTCTACTACTAAGCTTCTGTCAGCTTCTGTCAAATTATAGTAAAGTACGTTATTCTATTAAAGCGGCACGTGTTTTCTGCATCTATCTCAATAGAAGCCGCGCTATAGCTAGCTAAATTTTGTGAACACATATTAGGATGAGTCACTATCTATAATTGTGAGATTGGAGTATAGGAGGCTAAATGCGGACATTTTTAATAAAATCTTTAAAGGCCGCGCCAAAGACACAGGCTTACCTTCCGTTACAGGCGGCCTGCACAGGCCAAACGGCAGTATGTGTGGCACGGCCTTAAAAGTTCATAAAGGCTGCGCCACACATACAGGCCTTGCCTGAACGCTGTCCATCCAGACGCTGCTGTTTGGCCTGTGCAAGCGGCTTGAACGCAGTTCAGGCAAGCCTGTGTGTGTGGCGCAGCTTAAAGTTATTTTTGGGGTTCATTAAAATATTCGACTTCATTCAGTTTAATCTATTAATAAAAGCACCCGTAACTGGAAAATCGATAATAGGATTTTCAATGTTCCAAAACGACTGTATAGATGAGAAATAAAATACCTTTCAACTGAGTTGTAGGATGACAGAGCTGGCTCTAATGGCCCGTCCACACATACAGGCTTGCGTGTGGAGACCGTTCAGGCCGCCTGTACATGCAAACCGGAAGGCAAGCCTGTGTGTGTGTGGAAGAGCCTTAAAGGTCACGCCACACACAGGCTTCATATTCTTGCTTATTTTTATTTACAATCAGAACCAATTTGAGCAATAATCAATATTGCAATTAAGTAATTTTTATTGGCCATATTTAGTACGTAAGGTCATATTTAGTACTTAAGGTTATATTATGTTGAGAATTCTTTTCATAATATGTCATATTTCGATATAAAGGGGCAGAAAATGATAAAAACAGTTTCTTTTTAAATTTTTCTTGCATAGCGTGCAGGAGCTGGTGATACGCCACTGGCACTGCTCAGTAGTTAGTCCGAATAGTAGAATAGAGTTTGCATTTTATTTTTCTAGTTTTTATATTATCAATTCATTATGATAACTTGTTGTTCCTGGTTTTCGTTGGAAACAAATTTACAACCGAAAAAAACTAGTATGTATAAAAAAAAATTTGCTTTTTTTTCTATTTTTATTTAAGGCCTAAACCATGTTGTTGGTATAAAAATTTTAAGCACAAGCAATTATTATCTCGTGTACTAAAATCTTTCCCAGAAAGCTTTTCCCAAAAAGGGGCATATATTTTATAAATCGTCTATAAAATAGTAAATAAAATTAATTGAGCTTAAAAATAAATTATAAAGGCATTGAGACAAAAACTAATAATAACAAGAATGAACTAAATACAAAATTAGAAAAAGAAGATATTATAAGTAGGTATGTACCCCAACTATTTTAAAGAATAACGCTATCGTTGAGATCGACTATATTAACTTTGCAGAATCTCGTATAGAGAGTGCTCGTATAAAGTTTTTAAATTTTATTCGAAATCCCAAATTTTCAAATCGTTACAGGTGTCTTTGTTCAGCTAATTTAAATAATTATTATTTAAATTAATTATAATTAAAATTTTGTCGATTAAAATAATTTCCTAAAACAAATGTCATAAGTTACCAAATTGCCTTTGTATTTTTGTATGTAAATATTAACCTCTTAAAACAATGCACGTGGTTTTATTTAAGTATAGCTAAATTGTTAAGTAAGTTTGTTATTACGTTCAAATTTTTATAGTGTATTCCACTATTATTATTTGAAAAAAGTACGTTAAGAAATTAAAAATGTTCGTTTTAAATTAAAGTTAATTTTTTTTTGCAGTGGAGGAAATGGACCAGTATCTGCACTATATCGGGGGTGGTGCAGGTGCGTTAGCCCTAACTGGTGTGGCTGCTGCCTCTGCATTTTATTTAGCGAGTCGCCCATCTTCAGAACAACCACTTTTTCCACTAGATGAACAGTGCAAACTAGAATCGGTAAGAAATTTTAATTTAATATTCATAAACGGTTCGACAACCCCTAATTAATCAACACGACTCACTAAATTTAGAATACTTTTTGGGGTTTCGTTCAGAAAATTCAATACAAATTCTTTACCTTGAGAAATTAGTGGTCATGGGTGCGAATTATTGGTTATTAAATTATTTAAATTAATTTTATAAAAATTAAGAGCCGCTTATAATTCTGACTTTCCAATCCATTACAGCCGTTCCTAGGAACAAATCATTTTCATAAAAATGGGTGGGTTGCAATAAAAGAAAATTTTGACGTGTGTGTGTCTAAATACACAGTGATCGAAACCATACTAGTTCTAGATACATTGTATGTGTCCCAACCCTTCCATCAAAATAACTAGATCTAGCTGAACTTGCTCATAGACACACAAATATGCTTCCCTATACTGAGATGCAATACAACCCTCTCAAAGTGAGCACTTCGGGTTCGGGCTAGTTTTTTCTAATTAACTTTGGAACCATTTGACGATCAGACACTTTTATCTCTTGTCAAAGTTTTCGCGACCCCACATTCAATTATGCGACTCTTTACGGGGAGGACGGAATAAAACCTTAGATCGCTCACTGTTTAAGAATTCCTCCTTACAGCCTACTTGATTAAGATGATGTCATACCGGTAGGCATAAGATGGGTTTCTAATAACCATATCAGTCGATAACCTTAGGCGCTGATTATTTTCAGGTCCCTACAACAAAAATACACTACAGTTCACAAAACAAATGTTTATTTATAGTCGACTTAACGAAGGGGTTATAGAGCACATGGACGAGGGTGTAATTTTTTTAGGAATGTGTTTGGATTAGTTAGACAGTAAAAATACTAAAAGTCCCCGGCCCGGCCCTAGCTACATGGATCTAAGGGCGGGAGGAGTGTGAACAGTCCCATTTTTAGAGTTTTTGCTTATATCTCGAAAACGGTGGGTCCTAGGGAAAAAATTATTCTTAGTTAAATCTAAGAAATCTGAGCCTATCAAATTCGGCAAAAATCGTTAATTACAGGAAAATCAAGGTGACCGAGTCTTAAAGCCAGTGCCTGATGTCTATAGAACCTGAGTGACACTCAAATAGCTTATTAGCAAGAGATGGGCCCGAATACTATCACCTCGATTTTTTGTTATAATCTATAATGTACCACTTATTACCTACAGAGTATATTAAGTGGCTCACTTATAATAGACATTCTGTAGACTCAGGGCCGTATCCATGAACGTTGGTGTCTGAGGTGCTAATTATTTTCGGACTTCTACAAAAATACGCTGCAGTTCGACGAAGGGGTTATAGAGCATATGGAAGAGGATGGAATTTTTTTAGGAATGTGCTTGGATTAGTTTGGCGGTAAAAATACTAAAAGTCCCCGGTCCGGCCCTAGCTACATAGATCTAAGTAGGGGAGGGGTGTGAAAAGTCCCATTTTTTAGTTTTTTACTTATATCTCAAAAACGGTGGTCCTAGGGAAAAAATTACTCTTAGTAAAATGAAAGCCTATCAAATTTACTTTAAAATTATTCCTATTAGTTTTTTCTATATTCCTTATAGTTTTTGAGATATCCGCCCGCAAAAGTCGTTAATGTATGAAAGAAACCTTTTTTGACTCAAGTAAAATAGTAAAGGAAATTTTTTGTTATTTCCTTTCCCTTTACCCTTCACAACTCCGGGCCCTTCACCCTTACGTGTTAGTGTGTTTTATTTCCACGTTTCTTAAAACAAACTATACACTTTAAAAACTGTGAGAAGAGTTTACGTTCTCACGATTTCTTTTAGGAGAGTGCCAAGTTTGAAACTAAATATTTTTTGGAAGTTCATTTTTGTTTGTTTAGACAATTAATAAAGCTACAATTAAGTGAAAACAGTTAGGAAACAATTTGACATTACCTGCCACTCAAAGCTGTTGAGATGTCATCCACACTTTAACATCAGTAGATTTATTTCAATATTCTCAAATTTCACATAATTGTCCAAAACCATTAGTTTTAAAATTTAAAGAGCCTTGAAAAATCCGAGTTGAACCTTTCAAGGCTTGCGGTATGTTAGTCATAAGTTTTTCTTTATCAAAACCTCAGTTATTAATTTAATTAATAATTATAGTATTAATCTTTATTTGTCCTGGCGAAGTTCACCTAACCACTTAAAGTTTTTTTAAATATTTTTTTTACTTTGAGTTCAACATTGTCGTTGTTTTGCAAAATTATTTTTAGTCCACTTCTTCCTTCTTATGCAACTTTCAACAAATGTCAAGTTTGTATTTTTGGCAAAACGTCAGCTCAAAGGATTGTATAAAAAAGATTGTAAACGTTGCGTTATTCATAAATTTGAGATTTAAAAATAAAACAATTATTTTTATAATAATAAAAAAAAATTAAACTTTTGGAGGCTGTTGCGAATATATGCTATGGCAAATTTCCAAATAGTTAAGCCTTCCAAGTGTTAATATGTTTGTTCTCTTTACAGTCACAAGTTAAAAATTTCTTACTTCGTTGGTATTTATTTGTACACCAAATCATATACATTGTGAACTTTAGTTTAAAATTAACTTGATCTTTTGTCTCGGAATTATAATTTTAGCTAATTGACATTTTAATTTAACTAAAGTATATACGAGGGAAGGTAAATGGGGTAATTTTCATATTTTCATACACGAGAAAAGATTATTTTTGTATTTTTATATTTAAAATTTATATTATCATATTTAATTCAAATTATAGGTATAAAATCCGTTACAAACGCAGAACGTAGGTTAATTGTCGGCAGGAGGTATCGCCCTCATTATTTAATTATTCCATTATTCGGTATTGACGCTTTTCTCCAATGGGACATCACTGCTCACAACCTCATAAAAATTGCTAGTTAACCACTGATCCGCACCTTTCTATAGCGTTTGATATTATAATGAAGGTAATGTGGTCAGCACTACGCTTCTAACTTCATATTTTTACCAAGGGGTGCATTCACCGGGCGTAACAGTTGTGGAGCAGCTACCAAATCGTTCGGTGACATACCCCTGCTTTGGGAACTTGTGCGGAGCAGTCGCCATTTTGTCGGGCATATTTCATTTTCGTTAGGATTAGGATTGTTAGGATGGAGGGTAAACCAAGATTTACGCGCACTTAGGTGACTTGATCGGGCCTATTGTACTGCCTCCCTTTAGCAACTCGTTCCAGCCCTTTAGTCCTTCATCCATCCCAGCCTTTGGATGAACTCAAAGATACGTAGGTAATAATTAGCGTACTTTTTAGATGGCGCTTATAGCTGTTTTGGCAAACTTGCAGCTGGTACAGTTAGCCCAACGATTCCTGTGAGCTATCAACGTGTTACTTTTCAGTAGAGTGTCGAGAGTGCTGATTGAGGGAGTAATAGAGGACTCAGCGGCAATCGGCAATAGGCCAAGTCACCGAGCTCTCTCTCGCTAACTGATTAGCTCTTTCATTACCCTCGTTTCCTTGATAACTTTTGACCCAGCAGAGTTTTAGGTTATTATTTGTAGATATCTGATTCAGAACTTTGATGCATTCTAGCACCAAACTAGAGGTTACTTTTTTAGTGCCGCGAGCACTGCTTCTGCTGTCTGTCGATATTTGAATGTTTTGATTAATATCTCTGTAATATCTTGAGAGCCTTCTAACACACCTATTAGTTCCATTTGAAAAACTGAGATTCATTTGCGATATGTTGATGTTGAACTATCTCGATACCTGCTCACCGAACAAACTTACCGCACGATAGTAGCGCTGGTGATACTGATAATAGCAGTGAGTAACTGTTCTACAAGTGTTACGTCCGGTGAATGCGCCCAATGACTGAAAGCACCCTAGGATTGAAAGTGAAACAACATCAATCTGATATGCCTGGTTTGGAATTCCAACCCAGCACCTGTTGCTTTATTGTCGCTAGACAACCACTACAGATGAGATAAGGCCCGCTATTTTGGACATTTCAAGACTTTCTAGATTAGCCCCTGGCGGCCTGGCAAAGCATTAGGTATTAAGTCGAGATGAGTAGTACGCAGTGTGCAACATATCAGTAAAACATATTAGGTCAATGAAGCCAAAAGAGTGATTTAAATATAATTTGGGCTTTTTTTAAATTTAAGGAATGTCGCCAATACTATTTACTACAAGTGACCTTCTAATAGTAAGCAATCAAAAATTAAGATTCAAAATACTTTTTGATCTTGATATTTGATTTTATTGACTACTTGACTAAACTAAAAGCGATGTGGAATAGATTCAAAATATTTCCAAACCCACACTGTTATTTTAAAAAATGACGACGAGGAGTGGGGTCGGTAGTTGACAAGAATCAATCAATCAGGAAAAACTTTGAACTTAAAATACTTTCAAGAGTATTCCTCGTGCGATAAAAAAATATTCGTCTCCTAGTGAACTATTAACAACCTCCAATAATATAAGTGGGATGGGATATTCTTGGGTCTGTTATCCTATAGGAACGTCGTGGAGACAGTCCAAGCTTCCAACTATCTCGTCGAAACATCGCATTTTCAATTTGATATTGAATTAAATTTATATTAAAATAAAATTTGTGAGAGTAATGTGTCCATTTGCATTATAGTGCCTGTTTATTATAGTTAAACTATAAAAATTATCAAAAGCATCACTATTACATAAAGTGTATTTGAAAATAAGCCAAAAAATTTTTATTAAGCTAATTAAGGTGTTGCATTATATTTGATGTAAACAAGTGTAATGAGTTTATCTATTTTGTTAGTTAAAGTGATGAAAATTTGGAAAACGTTTATTGCAACTTATGGGAAATTATAATTTTTTGTTTTAAAAAAATGTGTTGTGACTGTTGTTGTGCTAAAATACCACCTATTAGGATCCCTATTGACAGGAATAGACAATCGGATACCTTAAATTGGAAAGTAAGTTTGTGGATATTTGCTCGAGAAAATTCCTTTAAATTTTCCTTTAAGATTTTTTGCTTCGAAGGAAAATTTGTCAAAATTTTAGATTGGTGTTTTCAGTAGTCAAAAATAACTCATAACTCATAACCATATGATACAACACGAGTTCTGTAAATAATATGAAAATGTAAAAAATCTCCAACCAAAGTTCAGAACCTATTTTTATTTTTGATAACATTTAAAAAGTTTATGACATTGTATTTTAAACATTTAATGTTTAATTTAATATATAATCCATTACATTTGCCAACTTTTAACTATTATCATAAATTTTAGTTGAAGGAAAATGCATAAACGAGCAGGGTAGGATTTACAGAAGTGGTATAGCTCTAAATATTGGACAAACGTTTGAACCAATATTTGGAAAGGGCTTAGTTTTTTATTTCTTTATTATTAATTTAAACGATTTTGTGCTCACCTAGCTTATCCAAATCTTTGAACTATTAGCATACATAATATTTTTCTTATACTCTGCATAGTTCCCAATTGGGAACTTCTTCTTGGGAAGAAATCAGAATCAGTCATTTCTGAATCATAGGGCATATGTTTATGTTTCGCTAATAATGTTTATTCCACCTACACTTCTTTTATCTGAAAATTTTCTACTTGAAAATTTCAGTATTTTGGTTGCAGCTCCGATAACTTGGAAGAGGTCTCGTTGTCGTCATTTTAGCTCAGCCCAGCCACCCAGTCTAGCTTTGAAGGAGTTCCACTTTTTGATCATAGGATTTGATTAGAATCTCCTTTAATTAATTAATTAACTAATTAATTAATTCTCCTTAACCACTTCCACTTTATGGAATAAATTTTTTGGCTGCTCTTCCCTTAAAATTAATCAAAATAATATTACATTTTTTGAGTGGGTTATTTCCAAATTATCGTGCCCCATCATTATTGAGATGTTGACTGAACGTTTGTAGTTTTAATTGATATTGAAAAGTGAAGTAATTTCGTTGATAGATGTAGTACTTCATGTATTTTCACAGATGTTAGTCGCAACATAAATAAACCAATAAATTCTAATTTATAGCTATGATGTGTACGTACTAAATACTAAAATATTCTCTGTAAGCTCGTCATCGAACAACTTTAAATATGGCGGCTAATAACTTAAACATCGCACTTTTGTCATTTACTTACGATTTAGCGACTTATTCTCGAGTCGAAAATAATGACACTTTTTACTTACGTGTTGTCGTAGTCCAAAAATCCTTACATTTTAGATAAATCACGAAACACCTCTGTAGAATAAATTATGCGAGTTTTCCACGTTTGATAAAAATAGAATGACACCACGTCATACGCGAAAACCTCAGCTGTTATTAATATTAATCTCTCTTTCATTTTTCTGAATGAACACGATATAAAAACAAAAATTCCAATCTGCTTCCAATTTGCTTTTAAATTCGGTCAAAACTTCAAAAACTCATTAACGACTCAAGTTTGAACTAATCCATTTTTTCTATTTCCAAGGGTCCCGAATTAATTCGAGTTTCGAGATTTTGCAAAGATGCACGAGAAGGAAGATTTGTTAAATTTTTATTCGAAGATTCAAAAACACTGTACGAAGGCTTTAGGAGAGGTGCCAAAACATCAAGTATGTGTATCACACGATGCATTTAATTTTAAATAAACATTTGTATTATTAAAGATAATGGTCCTTGTTTGGGATGGAGAGAATCATACACCAAACCGTACCAATGGTTGAGTTTCAACGAAGCACTTTTGAGAGCCAAAAATTTTGGATCGGGACTCATGGCTTTAGGACTTCAACCAGGCCCAACTACTTTCATAGGAATTTATTCACAAAATTGTCCGGAATGGATTATTACGGAACAAGCCGTTTATTGTTTTAGTATGGTTTTAATACCTCTATACGATACTCTAGGGCCTGATGCTTGTGCTCACATCATCAAACAAGGTACGTAATAGATTGTTTAAATCCCTTAGCTTAATTTTTCGTTTTCAGCCGAAATAACCACAGTCATATGTGAAGACGACGCCAAATGCAACCTCCTACTAGACCGCTCGACGACTTGCCTAAAACGAATAATATTATTCAAAGATATTAGACCAGCAACTAAACAAAGAGCCAAAAATCAAGGAGTCGAAATATTAAAATTCCTAGATGTAGAAACTAAAGGTTCTACGAAAAATTACGACGAAGTTGTAAGTTTTGTTTCACTTTTTGTTTTCAAATCTTTCATGGTGATCATTATAGCCACCAAAACCTTCAGACTTGTGCACAATTTGCTACACAAGTGGAACAACTGGAGATCCAAAAGGTGTTATGTTAACTCACGAAAATGTTACTGCATCTGTGGCTGCAGTTTTAATGCAACTGGGTGATCATCGCCCTGCCGTTGATGACGTTTTGATTTCTTTCCTCCCTTTAGCTCATATGTTGGAACGGTGCTGTGAGGTACTTATAAAATCTCTTTACGACAACTTACTAATGTTTTCTTTTAGAATGCTATGTTCTTAGTCGGTGGTTCTGTCGGTTTTTATTTGGGAGATATCAGGAGGTTATCTGATGATATGAAAGCTCTCCGTCCTACAGTAACACCCGCAGTCCCAAGACTTTTGAACAGAATTTACGATAAAGTACATTCGGAAATTCAACATAATTATTTAAAGAAAATGTTATTTAACATGGCAACAAGTGCTAAAGAAAGTGAAATTAAAAGGTACCGTTTTCTTCCAACTGTAGGATTTTTCTAAAAAATTGCTTTTTGTAGGGGTGTTGTACGAAATAACAGCTTTTGGGACAAAATTGTCTTTAGGAAGGTTCAAGAAGGTATGGGTGGTAGGTTGAGATTGATGTTAGTAGGTTCTGCACCGTTAGCAGAAAATGTTTTGACGTTCACACGTTGTGCTTTAGGATGTCTAGTAAGTTCTTTACTCTTCGCAATATGCGTCCATTAAACCAGTTTTTGTACAGGTGGTAGAAGGTTATGGCCAAACAGAGTGTGTTGCCCCAATTACTCTTACAGTTCAAGGAGATCATATCCCAGGACATGTGGGACCACCGGTCGGTTGTTGTTGCGTCAAATTAGTCGACGTTCCGGAAATGGAATATTGGGCTAAAAATAACCAAGGCGAAGTGTGCGTCAAAGGTACAAACATATTTCAGGGCTACTATAAGGATCCCGCTAAAACTGCAGAAACAATTGACGAAGATGGATGGCACCATACTGGTGATGTAGGAGAATGGTGTTCGGTAAGAATTTCAGTAGGGTCAGTTGGGATAAATGTGAACAAAAGGGTAATTGGAGACACTGCTAGATTTGATACTGCTAGACACCTCAGGCTCCTCAGAGTAGGCGCATGATCTAACACAGTCAAACAAGAAAGTGCCAATAATATGGCGGCAAATTTAAGTAAATCAGTGGTATTTAAACAAAAATCTAGCAGTGTCTCCAAATACTTCTTGTCCACATTTACCCCAACTGACCCTAATTAAATCAAAATTTTTATTTTTATGTATTACAGAATGGAACTTTAAAAATTATCGATAGGAAAAAGCACATTTTTAAATTATCTCAAGGAGAGTATATAATTCCCGATAAAATAGAAAATATTTACATACGGTCCCCATACATTTCCCAAGTTTTTATCCACGGGGAATCCCTTAAAGTAAATGGAGCGCTCTTGTTTTTTGAATTAATTTATTAATTTCTTTTATTTTAGTCGTGCATCGTTGCTATCGTTGTTCCAGATGTGGATGTAATTAAAAGTTGGGCTGGAGAAAATCAAATAGCAGGAACTTTAAGTGTCTTATGTAATAATCCAGAAATCAAGCAACTTATTTTAGACGATATGGTACACTGGGGTAAAGAAGGTGGACTTAAATCCTTTGAACAAGTAAGTGAATTTCTACGAAAAACAACCATTTCATTCCAAAAGTAGGAGATCTTTTTTCTCAGTGAAAATTGAGAGTTTTGGTAAGAACGAAATACCGTGCGTTGCCAAAAAAGGGCCCCAGCTTATAGGGAGTTTATTCGAAATTTTATTTAGTTTTTTCAAAGTTTATTCAATTTTAACGAAAAAAGCATGATTAGTACCTAAGCTTCTAGTACATTACCTTATACATAAGGTATTAGTACATAAGCTTCAATGTTCACTCAAATCCACGGCCGCTGGATTGGCTACGATAAGCTTGTTACGAATAAATTTAAAGAAAATAACTTAAAAGAAAAAACTCCTAAAACATTATTTATTTATAATTAATTGTAGAAAATATCGTCTCGTTTAATTTTATGTAAGGTTTTATTTGTCTAAAGTTATAATTTGTAGCCTGTTATTGGCCTTTATGGCTGTTGGCCGCAATTTGAGCTAAAATAAAAATAAAATAAAAATAAATAAATCCCCTATAAGCTGGGACCCTTTTTTAGAAACGCACGGTATATGGATAAATTGCTGAATAGAAGCAGATTGTAAGTTTTCACATCAACAGCCGGTAGTATTAATTAAAATTAATTTGATCTGCCCACAGCCGTTTTTGACCAATCAGAATTGATTATTAGTTAATCATAAACAAATCAAAAGTTTCATACTAAATTTAATGCCGAATTAAATTAATAAAAAGTTTTATAGTACCGGCTGTAAGTTGACTTTTCAAGGGTCTTGATCCATGATCAAAAGGTCCATAATCTTTTTTGACTCTTCAGCTGTTTAAATTCCGATTTTGTGCTGACTTAAGAGGTCGATTTCTAACGAATGTGGGAGAAAGTTGATATTTAGACATTTCACTCGTAACCGTCAGCGACTTTAATATCCGGTTGATATCACAACTAGTCACATTTTCTGATAGGATAAGGTTCAGAGAAGGCAATGACATTTTTGTATATAGGAAATAAGAGCCTAATAGTGAGAAAAGCCCAATTGAACTTGGTGTAATTTAAAAAAACATCGTTTGTTTTTTTTAATTACCCCAAGTTCAATTGGATTTTTCTCATTAATTAGGCTCTTATTTCCTATATACAAATGTCATTGCCTTCTTTGAACCTTACCCTATCAAAAAATATGACTAGTTGTGATATCAACCGGATATTAAAGTCGCTGACGGTTACGAGCGAAATGTCTAAATATCAACTTTCTCCCACATTCGTTAGAAATCACCCTCTTAAGTTATTTTACAGTGTAACGTGTAATTTCATAATATTATTTTTTTAGGTAAAAGATATTTACTTACATCCCGATCCATTTAGTGTACAAAATGGTTTATTAACACCAACTTTAAAATCAAAACGACCACAAATTAGGTCTTATTTTACACCGCAACTGGAAGATATGTATATGAAATTAAATTAAGTTAGAAAAAAAACTATTTAGTATATAAAATTTAGAAAATTTCTGCAAGTAGAGTCTTGAAAGAATATCAGTATTTGATACTTGTGTTAATTTTTAAAGGGAAAAAAAAGAATTTTTATTAAAGCTTGATTTTAGAGCACACATTTGACTATTTGTTATAATTGATCATAAAAAGATCTTCAAGTTGTTCCGTCTTTGAGTATCGAAAGAAACTTCAGAAGGCTCTTACGAACTAAAAGTTTTAAGGGTATGCTGTGAAAAAAGGTATTTGGTATTAGGGGAAATTTGTTTTTTTGTGTCGCATTTGTAGTTTGGTGAAAGTGTAGTATTTAAAAAGAACTCGAGAAGCATTAAAATTTGTCAATTAAATTTATTAAAATTTTCGACTTTTTAAAGTATTCCAAATAGCTTATTTTCATGGAATATCGACTTATTTTATTAAGAGTCATTATAATTTAATTTGCGAGACTAGAACAATTGGTGTTATTTAAGAAATCGCCCGTACTTAATTTACATTCGAGCAAGTGATAAAAAGTATGCTACATCAATTTTCTATACGTACTTATCCTATCTAATTCCTAACTACTCAGATTAGACAATTAGTAATGCGATTTAAGCTGTAAAAGAAAAGATTGATAATAATTGAATAGTAGAAGGAATTTTTAGGGAGAAAATAATGACAATTTGATCATTTTTTGTAGTAAGTAGATAGGTGCAAATGTTAAATTATTTGAATGCCTTCTTTAAAGAACAATACGATTAGGAATTTGATTATTAAATTTAATTATTGTGAAAGGCGATTACCTATTTTTACACTTAATATTAACATTGTTTATATACAGTTCAAATATACCTAATCTTTGTTTTCATTGTTTTAAAGCACTATTATTGCTTTGACCTAATAATTTACATATCGATTGAATTTCGAGTCTTACTTTTAGAAGCTCGCAATAAATGTAACCTGTGATTGTAACGAAAAAACGCCTTTGTAGTTATTAATTAATATGCGTGTACGCTTAGCTTCTTAAACGAGCTTCGAACCAATTCATTTATCGGTGTGTAAATTATTCTCCTTATTACCTGCATAATCTTACAGTAAGTAGTTGGCACTTTTATCAAATTCGAAAATTTGTATTCAATAAGTTAAGTAGGTATGTACATTTTTAAATTTTATTTTCAATGAAAACATGTTTACAGCACTTGATTCAATAAAAATTGTTATGACATTATTTAAATCCATTTATTTACCACCACTCGCAAATTACTAGGACTCCCTAAGTCAAAGAACAATTTCTTCTTCACTTCCATTCGATTCGTTTAAAATCCAAGCTACTTTGTAGTACCTTTGAACAGTTATTACATCATCACGGTGTCGGAAGTAAATAATTATTTAACATTTTGGAATGCTACTTTATTTCTAATCGCAATATATAAGTTAAATATTATGGAACTACATAACAAAAAACATAAATTATTATTACTCTAACTTCCTATCATATCAGTTTTTGAGCTTTAAATACTTTTTATTCATCTATTAAAACCCATGTATAATCCTAAACAAATAGCAACAACGAAACAAATACAAACAATAAAAAAAACGAATTTATGTTGGATGGAACGCATTATCATAGAGTTCATAATTCTTGAAGAACGACTCAAATCTTCATTTGTATCACGCAACTACAAAAGAAAATTACAATTTTGAAATTTTTAAATTTAATCACTTACTCTTCCACGAGACCTTTGAATAGTCTCCCTTTGATCACTTAAATTTTGTAAAATTTGTGTTCCTACTTCTTGAGTTTCTATAATCACACGGTAACCTTCATCTAATCTCTTACCCGTCCTTTCTATGGTTTCGGAATTATCTAATAAGCGCTGTTTTTGACTTTCATCAATTCTCAAATCTTCAAAATCTCCGCCAGAATCGTAACCTAAAGCTCCCTGTTTTATCGATCGTGTTTTTATATATTCCCTAGTTAGCCTTTTGAGTTCTGCACGATAACAATCCACCTTGGTTCCACACCTTTGTCTTTTTGACACCTCCACTTCTCGTACCTCCAATTCCATTTGTTCCAACTAAAAACAACATTCCCTTGCCACTTAATTTTAAACAAAAGTTAACTCATAGCACTCACCAATTCTTGAGCTTCCTGGACATTTCTTTCTATATTTGAAATAAGTTGGCGGCGATCTTCTATAATAAACAAAGAAAAGTCAAAATAAATTGAAAATATTGTACACTGGTACCTACTTGTTCCAGAATTACTTAATAAACTTATTTGGGAAGTGATATCAGCTGTTAAAACTGCATATTGTTGTTCGAAATTCTCAAAAGTCGATACCATTTTTTTGGTTCACATTACTGTTATATCTTATCGTTGGTAAAGATGGCGCTGGCTTCTTTAAAAAATAAAATTTAGTTTGGTTTTGTTTGGAGGATTTTAAGTGTTGATGTTGGTAACAAGTTATTCTTCCGTTTTTGTTTGACAAGCCGAGGTTAGTGATCAATGTGTTTAATTTAATTTATTTTTTAATCATCCGCTTCATTTTTAAAGAATTTTACTCCTAATTAGAGTAATTACACATTATTTGTACCATTCTAATTTATTCTGTAGGTATTTATGCATTTTTTAATGTTTTGTATGTTTTATAGCCAAAATGGTGCAACGTTTGGTTTTCCGAAGAAGGTTGTCTTACAACACAAACTCCAACAAGAGACGAATGTAAGTTTTACGTCTACTTAATATTAACACCCTTCAAAAATTATAAAAGCTTTATTTGAAAGTAATTTTGAGGTTATATGTTTATATGATGATATCTTGGCTAGAGTCCTGAAAACTTGATGAAAAAGTCATGTTCGTTCGTTTTTTATTCTGATATTCAACATCAAAACTTTATAATTCAATAGTAGACGTTTGCAATTTTCTAATTAATTTTATTTTTTAGTGTTCGTACTCCTGGTGGACGTTTAGTTTATCAGTACCTTAAGAAACCTAAAACTGTTCCAAAATGTGGACAATGTAAAGAAAAATTGAGAGGAATTGTACCTGCACGTTCACACGAAAGGTCACGTATGTGTAGAAGAAAGAAGATGGTTAAACGCTCGTATGGTGGTGTTTTATGTCATAGATGCGTAAAAGAAAAAATTGTTCGTGCTTTCCTTATAGAAGAACAAAAGATTGTTGTAAATGTTCTTAAGGCACAAAAACCTAAAGTTGTTAAGAAATAAGCAGGACTCTAATAAATAATTAGTTTATAAATTTGTTTTTGTATTAATTTAAATGCAAGTCTATGATCTTATTAATAACAATTTTTTAAATTACTTTTGTGTTTCTAACATAATCACTCTGAGTTCAATTAATTTTATAAATATTGCATTTGGTTTGGTTCTTTACAGAGCAGATGCAGATTTGTCTGATTTGAGTAAAGCATCAGAGTTATGTTTATTAACTGATAGCTGTTTTTATCATAATGTCAAATTAATATATTATACTCTGTACTCCGTCTATGAACTCCGAGTGTTCATATGATCTGAATGCTCGATTTTGTGTTAAACAAACATGAAGGCGACAAAACTGAACAGATTTGGATCATATTGAGCAAAAAGAAGTACATTACTGAATGTAGTAGAAGTTAGCAATTTTGTGAGTCATGTGATTAGTTACAGACTTGAAATTGCTTAAAATACATAATTTATAAGCTTACCTTTTTAAAGAGTATTAAAAATATTGAATGAAGCCAAAATAGCTATTTCTCCAGGCACCTAATTTGGTGGCCACAATTTTTTTTGGGTGGGACAAATACATAATATAATATGTAGCCCATTTTGTGTGGAATTCAGATTACACTGTAAATATATCTGAATTTTCGCCTATTATCAGGCCCTTCCGTAGTTACGTGCCTGTATTTCTCAGATTGGGGGTATAATTTTCTTTGGTTTTAAAATTGCCTTAAAATATATTCCATAATTTATAAATGGTTCAAAATGCAAACCAAAAAATGAAAACTACAGCGTGGCAGTTGATAGGGATAAAAGACTTATGTAGCAAGTTCAAATTTCACCTTATATTTTGTTGCTAAATAGTGTTTTATCTCATTAAATTAAAATAGTAAAATAATTACAACTAATAAGATGCGATTTTTATTGGGTTTTGGGTTTTATTTGGCATCTTTCGATAAGTGCTACCAACATTTTTATATAGAAAATGACTTTTTGTAGTCATAAAACGTTATAAAATAAATTTAATTAGATGTTAACGTCTTAAAATGTTTTAAACTAGTTTATAATTTAAAAGAATTTCAAATAAATTGAAGTTTACAGTTTCCTGTAATAAAATGTCAAATAAGTTAGTTACAAGATGGCCGCTATGTGTGTGAAATGAGATTTTTAAGAGCAAAATCTTAAAATTTCCAAGAAGTGGTGTCTGGTATTTGTGTAGATTTTTGGTGTTGTAGTCTTGTGTATGTTATTTTAGTGTATTAAAATGGCCGATTCAATAGACTCGGTTAAAAATGTTATTTCGACAAAACTTTTATCTGCATCCAGCTACATACAAACATGTAAGTAAAATCGATCATCTTATGGTTTAGGTTAATTGTCCTTGTTGGTATTGGAATGCGTCACAAACATCTTGAATTTATTAGTCCCATTCAAGATGAAGTGTACCCTTGTTCCCTGTTTATCCAGGATTTTTTCAACTTCTTGGCGCCAATTATAAAGTGTGTTAATTGTTTATCAATCGTAAATTGCTACTATTATCGTGTTAATTGCTTTGTTGACATTTTTTACAAGTAATTTGTAGGAAATTATACTGTTTAATTTTTAAAAATTTTAAATAATTTAAACATCTGGTAAATTAATGATTAAAAGAAAAATAAAAACAGATCTTATTGCTTGTATTTGCGGAACGGGGAAAGGGGAGCAAGGTCGTATGAGCTTGTTTTGCGGTGTACTTCCCATGTAATTGACGTTATGTTTCAGTAAAAAAATTTATTAATCATTACCAATTTAATTAAATTAACCATTTATGTAACATATTATTATTAGACCGTTATAGAAATGACAATAGTAGATTTTTTTATACTGGATGTTTCATTTGAATCTTTATTTAAGATAGCAACAAACTGTTATTAATTACTTCATTTAAGGATTGGATTAAGATAAATACTTTCATCTCCATATATGATTAACCTGATGACCGATAAATTTTTACAATTTTAACTTGTTCTAGTTTCATTTTTGCATAATTACATTGATATAAACGATAGCTTTAATTATTTATTTTAAATTTATTTATATTAACTTTGTTCTTTTATGAATAGATGAACCTGTTTTTGCTAATTCACTTGGTGCTTTTAAAAATCTTCAAATTTAAATCTTGACCCCTCGTTGGGTTAGGCGCTTGTCTAGAAGGCGCCAGCTTTTAGTGTCTGTGTTTTCAGGAAGTTATTCGAATGCTTTTTATATCACGTGATTGCTTAAAAAATTTCTTGTTTTTATAAAATAAACAAGAACTTATTATTTGTTTATTAAAATTATTTTCTCTTTATTATTTAAATATGTACATTCCAAATTTTGGTAGGTTCGAATTATCAAAATTGTAACAAGGAAACTACCCTTAGAAAATATACAATACAGTCCCACCAGCTTTATTAGCGAGCTGAGGGGGCGTGGCCAGCACTGTCATAGATTTTGAAGTACACTACGAGTTAAAAGTATTTCAGTCGCTAAATTTGACAAGTAACTGTCACTAAAATTGAATATAGGTTAATATTAAGGTCGAGTTTCTCGTAAGTTATGGATCCATAACATTCCACAACTTTTTTCATTATTTGAAACCGGTTTTTGAACACTTAGGGAATAGATATCTATTCGTCAGTAGGTAACTATCTTACGAGAGACTCGGTTACTCGATGTTTCCTTAGGAACCTGCCTCCTCACTTGCACTTGCTTGCTGGAGACCTCCTTAGCCGAAATATGATTTCTTCTGGTTCCAAAATAATGAGTTCCGGGATCTCTAACTGCTATTAGGATAGTGATAGTTCTTGAAACATCTGGAATTAGTATTTTTTTCTCTTTAAATTATTCCTTTTGAACATCTCGTCTATTCAATTCTAGACTCTCCTAAACGCCAATTTCTTTTACAAAAGTCGATGTATTAAATAGTTTAAAATTCTATATAATCCTAAACACCAAGTAAATTTAATTAAATTAAATAATTAAAAATTTATTCAGCAATTCATTTTTATCCAAATCGCCTAAATTTAAGGCCCTAAAGCATGAATTTGAGCTTCAAAACTATCCTTTCCTGCATATTTTTTTGTTTGGTGTTTAGGATAGTCTAGAATTGAATAGACGATTCTGTCCTCGTCGAGTCTAATATTCAAGTTTCGAACAGGAGTTCGCTGGGCGTTGTAACTTTTTTCAGATACAATTTTTCCTTCCAAATCAGATCAACATTCCCTCATTGAGTGACATATTTATGGAGAAGGGTCACAGAGGGCTTAGCTAGTGGGTACCCCCAGGGGTACTTTCTTTTTACTTAAAATAACCGCAGGGCAGCTGGGTGGCCAGCTGTTGGTGAGTAACGACACCACGGTTACCCGATGTTTCCTTAGGAACCCGGTACCCTGCCTCTTCACTTGCACTTGTTGACTTGAGACCTCACTAGCCGAAATGAACTTTCTTCTGGTTCCAAAATAATGAGTTCCGGAATCTCTAACTATTAGGATAGTGACAGTTCTTGAAACGTCAGAAATTAGTTTTTCTCTCTTTAAATTTTCCCTTCAGAATATCTGTTCTCGTCGAGTCTGATTTGATAACAGCTTTTCGTAATAGGGATTTGAAATCGAAGGCTGTAACTCTTGTGCAGGTCAGTTCTTAGTGCTGTGCTCCTTTTAGGATTAGGTAACGGTTCCACTGCAGCCATTGCCAATCACTAAATATCACGTGACTACCCCCGACTAATTAATACTTTATTGTAAGGTCCTATGATAAAGGTGTTTTCTTGGTGGCAGCTGCTAATAGACCATGACTGCAGTGTTGGAGTGTTTTCAACCCCTTAATCTTTTATTTTCTTCAATAATAGCGGATGAGGGATTCTAAAGTCTTAGCGTCTTCCGTTCCCTTTTAGATCCCGAAGGTTGAACGATATTTCTTTTGTTTCATTTCTGGAAAGAGCTCTCCTAATAGAATTTTTGGGTTTATACTGTTATCTTATTTAGTTGGGTTTGGTGGTTTTCGAGTCTTGTAATGAGGAAGTATGCTTACTGCTTATGGTTTGAATCAGTAACTATAAGGAGAAGGTTTTCTAAAAAATGGTTTGCCCTCTTGGAGCACCTTGGAAAATCGTATGATGGGTTTCTTATTGAAGTACGTGCCCAACTAAAAGTTTTCTCTTGGATTTTACATTTAATCCGCTTTATTAGGGACACGAAGCTATTGATTATGAAGGAATCCGATTAATGGCTTTGACAAATGTGAAAGTTAATTGTTAATTGTGGTAGATACCCACCTTTCATTTTCCTATAACCACCTACTCATAAATATTAACGAAATTATTATTTATATTAAGCAGTACATAATTTATTTCGATAACGATGAAAAAACAGATGTAATAGTTAATAAATGAGATAAACTGCTGATAACAAAATATAATTATTAATCTTAAAGAAACGCTTAATAAGTAGTGGCTGATTTATTAACAATTAGTAGACACAATTACATTTGTTAATTATTTAAAAGTCGGTTTTTGAAAAGCCGTCTCATTTTCAAATTTGAATTCAACTTGATGATTCATCGTGCTTCAAAATAACGAGTTTTGATGAGCCACAAAAGAAGAGTACAATTAGAAAGAAAAGGAATTGTGTCTGGAGCCGAAAGGCGTCAAAGAGATAATTAATGTAACACCTTATAGTCGATGGTGTTTTACCTCAACCTACATAGACGTTTTTTATACTACGTTGCTACGTATACTAGAATTTTATACCACTGTCTTCGACTGTCTTACTGCAGCCCAATTTTTAAAACTGAAAAGTGCCAATTACTTAAAAATGCAATATTACCTTCTAATAATGGATATATTTATTAATTTAAAAACTATTTACTATTTCAAAAAAGCCATTTTCCAGCCTTGTTTTAAATCTAGCATACGTAGCATCTTACTATAAGTAGCTCCATGGTACCTTTTCTTATAGTATCTGATTTTTAATTTAAAATGTTACAAACTAATTTTAAAAGGCCTAATTTATAGGAAGTTGGATTTTATTCTATAGCTTTTTTTTATTATGATTTAAATTTTGGTCCCTAGGGGCTCCTACGTGTTTTTTATTGTCAGAGAAAGGCTATTCATTACTTCAAAAAATGCAATTTGTATTTGAGGGTAATTTAATTTTTTTAAATTTATATACCGGGTGGCCCAACGGTGTATGTACAGAACTAAAAAGTGACTTGCTATTACAGGATGTGGTTCGGTCATAGTGACCACACAAAGTTGACATATCGCACCTCCATCATCCTTTGATCGTCATCGAAAGTAGAATCTAAATGTGGAATAATGTACAGGTTGTAGCTGAAGCGGATCTTGACAATGTTTACAATAACAAGGGGTGTTGGGGACAAACATAAATGTAAATTACGATGTCCATCTAGTTTATTGGTCTGAGATCAAAACTTAGAACATATAGGCGAATATTGATAATCTTTATGTTTCATACTTCGATTTTGTTATTTTGTATGAGTAAGTAGTTGATACCTATTCAATTACTTCATCAATTTATTTCTTGTATGATTCAGAAGAACAATAGCAAAAGTTTGTAAATAGAAGTTAAAGTTTTATGATGTTTGGGTTTTCATTCTTGATCGAATTGCTTCTAATTATGATCACAATTACCTATTGTTTCTATTTTTAATGCACCATTTCAGCGAATGAGAGTGGAGATTAGAGAGGTAAAACGAATAGGAAGTCGTAACGTGAATTTTATTTTTGAACAGTGGTCACTGGACAACAAAACGTTAATTTAAAAGTTAAAACTTTGGACACGATGTTTTTGTATCTCAACCAAATCTAATTGTACATTGGTAATTTATATCACCGCATAAATAATCTGGACGAATGATTTATTTCTTTCGTATATTTTGATCGTCATTTACTTTTGGATAGCTGTCACTTTAAACACCTTTGGGATGTATAAAAAAAGGCGCTTAATCTTATGCTATGGGGCGCCATTGTTATGAATATAATATTCTTCGAACTTGTTATTAGTTAACCTACCTTGAACTTTTTTGATTTTAAGATTAGATCGGGATTCTAATTGCTTTTAAGGTTTCGGTAGGTGAGAAACATTTAAAGGTTCATGTCCTCGTCTTAATTTTTTATTTATAAATAATTGCAATTGCTAGTTATTAAATTTCTTTAAGAATCAATTAAAAATACACCGGAACTAATTAAAGTAATTCGTTTTATTAAGTCTCTATTAGAGGCAACGTTCGGTCAGTTTTCTAATTTTGTGTTTTTTTACTAATTTGTAGCTCTTAGGGAATTGTACAAATTTTCTAAATTTGTTTTAAAACAAAAAAATATTGCTGAGGTAAAATCTACCGAAACAATACATTTGAACCTGCTTAAGACGTCTGTCCAGAGACGTCTCATATTAATAAAATGTGTAATTGGCGACGTTATGGATTTACTCGTGTTATTAATGGCGACATCGACACGTCAAAATCAATTATATAACCAGATTAATATAGTTAGATAGTTACTTTACTTTTACCGTTACTTTTAACTACCCAGTACATAATCAGTTTTATCCTATGAAATTATTAATTCGAGCCATAACCCTTCTTTCAGACTATGCGTGGTGAACTCGCATCGCGCTTATAAGGGAGGGTTTTTAACTAACTACACAGGAAAAAAAGGTACACTATTTCAATGAAAAAAAAAACATCTAGTCTATGTAAAAATACATTATTTTTCGTCCGATGAACAAGTACGTTAAGCCAAAGAAGTAAAACTAAGGTTACATCTTTCCGCATCTTTCGTTGTTGACGACAGCGTTCCGTTTAAACATTTTAAAACCCAACTAATGATGAAGACGAAATATTTTTGTTTTCCGTCTCCTACTGTCTTCCCCTCACTTGTGTATTTTGGTGACAGTTTTGTACCACGCTATTCCAATGTGTGCGGTGTCCATCTTGATTATTGGTCTGAGATATTTTCTCCAATAAACTAGCGATCTTCGATGTGTTTCAGCAAACCATTATTTATAGGAGCATCTCTGGATTTGCTTCAAAACGTTTCTGTTCGACTTTTCAAATAAAATGCAAATATACTTAATCAATTTTTGAGTTTTCCCTTCTCAGAACTTCTATGAATAACGCCCTTGTGGTATATTAATTATTGAGGGCTAATATTAACTTTCTTTAAGTACTTTGTGCGACAAATGTTGTGGTGGTGTTTTAAATACCATGTTTTAAGTAGATAAATTGTTAATTATTGAGATTATTAAAATAGCGAACTTTATACATCTCATAAGTAATTATCATGTCTTTGAGTGTAAATGTCATTTAACATTACTATAAAATAGTAATCTGACCATTATTGATAAAAACAACTGGCGCCAAACTTGTGAAAAATTAATTTTTTTACAAAAACCGAAATAATTAGAACTTTGAAAGACATTAACATTGTTATTATAAAATGTCTTTTAATATAGAAACCATTACTATTAGAGCATGAAGTTCACCGTATTAGGTCAGTGCTTCCCTGACATGCGATTTCCCTAGGTGCTCTTATTTGGAATTTACACAGGGCATTGGGCAAGTAGCAAAACACAAGCTTCATAATTTCCTCTACACCGCCCTCTATACAGTTGGGGCTGTAAACCGTACCTATTCTGTCTCTATGGATCGGTGTATTATTTAATCAACGGCATCCAGTGAGAGTGCCCAGCTATAATAACGTAGTCCGTTAGCTCAACGAGTTAAAATGGATTTGGAACCCCAGGATGTATTAACCTCGTAAATTCTTCAACCCAGACCCCAGATCTAACTTCAGATCATGGTTTATAATAGATATTTAATTCAGAGTCTTTTTTGTATATCCTATAGTACCAATTCACAGATTAATTTATGGGATATACGGTTGCAAATACCCTCCTGCTGCCTGACTAAATCTGAATATTTTGGTTAGGTAGTAGTACCACTGTCCATAAATTTTCTTGGGCCTGCTGACACACTTGCCAGTTACTCTCTTGGCGCTCTTGGAAAATCCAAATCTGCGTGCCCAATCGTATTTAGAATTGAGCTCTGGTGAATATAAACACACTCTGAAGCTGTTTCGATCCGTTTGTGTACACAGAAATATTGTACTCATTGTCTTTTGGGCGTGTTCCTGCAATTTTAAAATCGTTTTTCAAGATGTCCAGATGCTAGTAAATCCAATGAATAAAAATATTACTGTAATTTGTAACTTTTAAAAATACTCATTTTCTCCAATTTATGACTCTAATGTGCTCATATGGCCCACAAGCTTAGTGGGTGTTTTTTTTTTTTTAATTTTAATGTCATATTAATTATTGTGCTGGTTCATATAACAGTTAATTTTTGCCCATATTGCATATTAATGATATAAAATAAGTAGAATAATTATGTCCCGCTGTTCAAATGTTGTTTTAGTCTTTGAATGTGTACACCCACCTATTATTTGACCCGTTATGAATCTTACCTGTGATTAGCGAGTTGTTATTGTTGTTATAATCACACGGCTTGTGCTCGCTAATATTTTTTTCCCGCTTAATCGATTCTTTATTTAACTTATCTTCATTTTAGATCTAGGTTAATTTGCAAAATTTGTATGACCAGAAGTGACAGACGTGGAATGAACTCCATAATTTATTAAACTGTCCAGCTGAGAAAACGTGACCACAAAATTACACTTAAGTTCAACCAAATGCCAAGGGGCAGTATTTTGTATCTATTGTTCTAAAACTCAAACTTTGGATTCTAACTCAATTAACGTTAATTGAATTTTGAACGTTTCGAAAATTTTAATCCAAAAAGTAATTGTTGAATATTTTTTGCTTTCATATTTTAAGGAAGTAGACCTACACCAAGGTTAATTTTAAAATTGCAGATAAGGCTTTTTGTGTATTTTTTGAATCATAATGATGATAAATTGATGTTTTAAATGACAAGGGGCTATAGTTCAAGTCTTTTTGTTTGCAAATTTTATACAGGCCAAAGGTCGTCAAACTATTTTCTATTTAAATTTAATAATTATTTGTATAAAGTTTTTTGGATGCGTGTATACCTATGGGGTATTTTTAAGTTTATTTATGGGTTTTCTTACAATGTAATTTTGTTTATTGTTAACTACTTTTGCTGTATGTAAACCAGAAGAGTACCTACCTATTCAATTTAAAATTTATTTTCAATGTGCATTTGTTGATGTAATGATTTTCATTTTTGATGTTGCTTCAAATCTTTATTTAAAGTGGGAAACAGAAAAATACATCAAACTATTCAATAATATTCTGAGTTCGGTACTTTTGATCTAACTTAGAAATTGTTTTTTTATAGTCTTCTCACTTCTTCTGATAGTGATCTATTTCTAAATAATTTTAACCTTTCGACAATAGAATTTTATATCTAACGACCATAGACAGGCATAAACGCAAAAGATTTGTTGCGTAGTGCAATGGACTAAATGATGTCTTCATTTATATATGATTATCATAAAAAAGAACTGCAAAAGTTAAACCCTTATATTATTAATTATTTTAATTAGTAAAGCAATTATGTTAAATTATCTCAAAATTTAATAAGTACTAAAGTGTAGATATACATAAAATTAATGTGCGGGTAATGATGTATAATATGTCATTAATTAACTTAATTTATTTTCTCATAAAATTAGAAGAAGTATTTTATTCACAATTCCAAAGAGTTTTCCGTGACTTCAAAAAAACTGCGAACTACTTACCAGTGCTCTACATCTTCTGAAGCTGGAAAAACTGTTACAGAGAGAGGTTCGGTGCGTAACCAAATTGAACTTGCAATATCTCAGCAGAAATAAAATCTATTGTGTTCTTTCTCTGGTCTCCAGAAAATGAATGAGAGGGGTTCAAATACCCATTTTGTTATAATATATTTTTACACCCATGTACTAAGTCACCATACAAACTGGCACTCGAATTTTAGTAGAAATGTTTCTTTTTGGTATTATGGAATGGGATTTGGAATCAGTTTGACATTCCTGGTTATCCTCAAAATTATCTCAGTAAAGGGTAGGGTTTATACGTGTTTGCTTACAGCATCACTCCTACATTAATAATGTTCAAGAATTATGCTAGATCTCACATCGAGTTGCTATGACTTGGCCAATGGTAGACAAACTGATGTCTTCATAAGAAGAAATGGAGATTGTTAGTGTTACCATTTAAAGAGAAACCGTTTAACTTAAATTTGCATTCAAAATTAATTATGTTGCATAATAAAATACTTGGTACATTAAAAAGTAATAAAACGTATTAGGTTTACTCATATCAAATGAATTCAGGATTATAATTTAATTAGTGATCTAACATGATCTACTAATGTCCAATCGAAACAGGTGTTTTTGCTATGAATTCTAAATACGAAATTTATACGAGTATCGAGTATACTTATTTCACACACCATTAAATATTGAAATATGCAGAAATAATTTATTTTTCATTCATTTTATTCTTATTGTAATTTACATTTTAATATACATTTAAACGTGTAATTTAACGTAGTAAATCATGTAAAAATTGTCAACAAATTATTACAAGTCGAAATGGAAAAAGTGGAATGTTTGATTAACAGGTGACAAATAAACACACACACCTTGAAGAGAGATATTGACAAAAGTAATTCCAAAATGAGTTAGTCATATTAGGATAGTGTAGCTAATTGGAAAATTCAATAGATAACTACAATATATTTTAGACACACAGTGTGTTTCCGGATTTACTGTCCAAAGACCAAATTGAATTTTGGAAAATTCAGTTTTCTTGTGTATAGTCAACTGTAGGTATATTTCGCGATTGTATTTCTGTTTTCTTGAATTTGTAGAAAGCTGTGATCATACCGGGTCAAAATTATTTGGGTTTTACAACTTTTACTTTTGAAACTTATCGTTTCAAATCTATGGCTAGGGCTAAACCGGGATGTACATGTTGTTGTCGAAGGAAGAGGGGGATATGCACCATGTACTTGAACCTCAAGGGCCCATAGTTCCAACCCCTATGGTCTGTGTTCTCGAAGAAAGCTAGTAGAGGCTACAGATCATGAGGTTTTGAACTATGTCTACCACCTCTTAACCCTGCTACTCGTCTTTTGGTATGTCCATGTCCATTCCTTTAATGAGGTCTTGGAGTTTCTAAATTCGTTGAGTTTGTCGTTTACATCACTTGGCTTAGTAGCGACATCTTCTGGGAGATGTTACATATTCAAAAATCATAGGTTCTTCTGGGGTATTCCCATATTATAACTATTGGAACTCAAAATTCGAAAGTGACGACCTGTAAGAGGATCGATTTCTAGATGTTGAGGATCTTTTGACTTCACGTCTGCTAGGAAGTAGAAGTAGATAAGAAAGGGACACTTTTGAGAATTTGATGGGGAAGTGAGCCAAGTGATGCAGCTGATACGTCATGAATACGTTGCAAGTGACCCCCAAAATATACACAGTATTTTTGTTCCAAATCAGCGATACCAAAAAAATTGATTTTCCTTCATTTTCTCCTCTACACTGTTTTTTTTTGGGCACACGTTTTGGAAGCAATTTCAAATTTTGAAATCGTTTGAAAAATATTATTTTTAAATCAAAAGTTTGAAGATAAATCATTTTAAAAATTTTGAACACTTATCACTTAAATTGTATGTTCGGTTTATTACGATTAGATATTCTTGCACATTAGGCCGAACGTAATTTGTGATAAATTGGTGATTAATTAAATATTCGATTAATTTTCAATTCAGTTTCCAAAATGCTGGCTTTAAGTGCGGAGCTAGAATTTTTCGTCGTGTTTAGTGTCTTTTCGGGTTTTTGTGCTAGACATTTCAGGCTCCACCAACCAATTCAATAGCTTAATAAGGTTATAGTTTTCTTTGTATTTTGTTACTTTGATTCTTGAAGGCAACAAATTATTAGATATACAGTGTGAGTCATTTTCTATTTAGCCCTTTTACATTGTAAAAATCCGATCTCTAAGAGTTAGGGATAATATTCAAGGATCATTTTCAAGCCTTAACAAACTGGAGATCCCCATGTTAGGAAGTGTTTTTGGAAACAGCTTGTATATTTCCATAGTGAGTCATTTCTTCATTCAGCTTGAAGACGTTGGCATACATACGTTAGGTGACCATTTGAACACATGATTGCTATTTATTACTCAGTTGACGTTATATGTGCAGTAAATGGTCTTGCACGTGCTTCAAGGAGGTGCACCCTCTGCGTTTGTCCAACCCTCCTCAAACTCAAAGTTACTAAAAAAAACTCTTCAAGTACCCAAGTCAATTTTCTTTATCGTTCTTGTTTTTACATTTAAATCTTCATTTGTGACCCTTGTTTGAAAATGGAGACCATATAAACGATAGACAGGAAAAAGGACATCATATTGCACCGGATGCAAGTAATACATTAAATTCAATTGAAGTAGATAATATGATATGCATTATTCTCACAATCGTTTTAAAGAAAATTGGACGTTTAGTTTCAATTAGTATCTATTTAGTACGAGGTACTCATTTTTATTTAAAACTGGCGCCACTTTTTAAATTTGATTTGTATTCAAGTTTGATCTAATAAAATCCCATTAGAATTTTTTTTTTAGTGAGGAGATGTTTGTTATCTCTTTTATTTTAATATTATTTATCTGAAGTTACTCTATTTTAAGAATATTATTTTTATAAATAATATGTTGTTTATTTTTATCTTGGGAAATGATGACCTGAAAACAATTAATTTATGAGTAAAAGAAACACTAGATGCACTATAAAATTACAAAATTCCTCTACGAGAGGAAGTAATTTGTCTTCAAAATCCTTGAGAGAATTTTCGGAAAGTTTTGTGTTTTTGGATCATATAAATAGGAGGGTCCCATAATTCTACAATTACAAGTTTGATAATAGAGGGCGAAACTGGGAGATTTGTGTAGACATCATATGAACATGATGCTGGATGCCCCATTTCACCATTTTGTTTTGTATCGTGATCTCCATTTAGGGTGGTTGAGCCATCTCCATTCATTCTCTAAACGTCCAAGCTCCAGCAGTTTTGCCAGACTGATGATGGTTTTTACCAGACCCTAGACCGGGGCATCTTAAATTCTTCTTTTAGCGCAATTTATAACTAAATATTTTTAATTAGTAATTTTAATAACCTATTAATTTCGAGAATAATTAGTATCAAAATTATCTTTAAAAAAATTTCTGTAGGGACACTATCAAAAATTAAATGTTAATGCGACCCTGTTCTTTCGAGTGTAACGCGTGGTTGCCTACGTAGTTCTTAATTTTCATTTTATTTGTTTTTATTTATTTTATTTAAAAAAAAACATTTGGTCATGTTGTTTTTAAATAATTTATATGCAACTTGCATGTCTTTTCTACTTCACTATCTTTTCAAAATAATTCATTACGTACCTCCATACATGCAAATTTTGATGTTGGATAACAAAAAAGAACTTGAGGGCTGTTCGTCACGAAAGAAAAAAATAAATAAAACATCAAACGTACAAATAATTTGTACTTAATTAAATAATTTTAATTTTTATCTAAATTTCTGATTAAGGGTGTACTAATTTATGGGTTAATTAAACCAGGTTTTTGCTAACACATACACACTGAGGTGTTTGATGAATTTTGTAGTTTTAACAATTTTTTTCAAAGTTTGGCATTTTTTAGAGGTTGTTTCTCTAATACCTGTTGTACGTATATTTAATTCATTCTTCATTCAAGATCCGTCAGTAAGGTTTACCCGACCAACGACCATAATGGTGCCAGCGAGTCGCAGCCCCTGGCTAGAACTATAACCTGCTGCTGGTATCGATGATCCGATAGTACTTTTCGAAATCTCATTTGATTATTCTATTTCTATTCCAACCCTCGCCAACTTTCCCTTGTTGGAATTTTCCAAACTCAATATTATAATTGAGCGCGAAATTAGCGGCATATGGTTTGTTGATAACGTTGATGAAATGAAAACCGTGCCCATTTAAAAATTGATAACTACAAAAAAAAAACTTTCACATCACCAAAAACGGAATCAATTTATGAGCTTTATCCATATACGACAAAATCATCCAACATTAAAACTAATCACTGCATCACTAAATGGATTTGTTAATTTGCAGCGTTTTGTAATCGTTTTTTGTTCCTTTACATCATAAATGTTTTAGTAATAAACTTATGTGAATGTTCTACATTAAGCAACTAATTTTGTTGTAACACGTGCTCGTTCACTCATCACTAACTTACACGAAGTTAATGAATAGTAATTATGCGAAATGGAGGGTTGTACGTGTCTTCGAAACTTAAAATAATTCGTTCTATTTAATGTCATTAGTTGTTTTGACAAACCTGTAATTTCGGTAAGCTTTTCTTACCTGACCCTAAAGAACGTACTCTAAGGTAATTAGGGGAAATGGCAGTGATGAATTAATCTAAGAAATTGTAATCGACGTACACTATTTATGTAATTCAGTGGTCATTCAAGTTGTTCCTTTGTGAATAGGGGATGATTTCTTGTTGGGAATTTATTCATGGTTTGAATGCTCCATTTACCAAAATTCGGAAACAGTAATCGAGTAATCATAAATCATAACCATTTAGTGATTTAGTACATTTGGTGCTAGACCAATGATTTTTAGGATTCCAGTGTCAGTTCAGCATACTAATATTGGGATAGGTACCCATTTGAGCAATTTTACATCATTTCAAGCCTTTTTCTAAGCTAACGTGTTAATAAGTCATTAACAAAATAAATAGTGATATTGTACAGTAAGCCTCACAATAATTGGCCAACAACGACAAAAGAGCAGAAGGGGAGGTTGTTGATTTACTACTTGTTGGCAAAATAAAGTTACTTCTCAATTTAAGTATGGGGTGTTATGACGGTTGTATTTACAATTAGTGCTGAACGTATAGCCAGGGTGGCCATTAATTGTAAGCTGACTGTACATTGTTCAAAAGTCATTTATCTCTCCTTTCAAAATCTGAAGTAACAAAATTATTGTTTTTTTATTTGATTGGGAGTGCTTAAAATATCAAAGCAACAGGAAGCGAACACCTGAAGAGTAGGTACGTTACTATTAATCTCTGCCTGAAATGTGCACTTTTGGAGCACCAGTTCAAATTTGTCTCCCCACTTCCTTAGTACACACTTAATTAAAGCTTACTACTCAAAATAAGATATATTTCAAGCGTTTTCTCACATGTCATAATTTTAAATAGAACAAACTTTGTAGGGTTATCAACCCCACTATTAACAAGTTGGAAAAATTGAATAAAAATTGATCCAACTCATCCGATGTTACTAAATTTATGTCGTCGTTGAACCGGAGGTAACTTCAGGAAATTGTATTAAGTATTGTTTATTTCTAAATTTGTTTTGAATTAAAAACTAATGGCCACGTTGGCAGAATTTTTGTAACTGAAATAGTGCTGTTGATATATTTGTGGGTGTGTTTTACACCGAGAAGATACAAATTTGAAAAAATAGAAATATTTATGTGATTCGCGAATAATGTTTATAAATCATTTTTAGAACATATCCTACTTTTATTTATTGTTTCAATGTGTGTCATTTATTTTTAAATCATTATTGTGGCTCGCTTTATAACTCCGAACGAACTATACCTGCAAATTTTTCTACTATTCAATATAGTAAAATCAAATTTCCATATTTTTGTTATTATTTGAGCTTTGTAAACAAACTGTAGACCCCTAAAATTTTAATCATTGGAATAACAACTATAGACGTTGATTACTTTTTTATCACACTGTGCTCTGTATGTAAATTAGAAGAAAATAAATTCGACAAGATCCGAAGAACAGTTTATATGTTTAGTTTCTCGAAAAGGTGATAGAGGGAAGAAGGGTATGTGTGTGTAGGTATAAAAGTTGGGTGTCTAGCAGCAGGTCAATTTGCCTTGAGGCAAGGTTGGCATGATCCCCTGCTATCTTAACATGGTCTTTATGTTGCTACCCATCTTCCACATACACGCACCAAATTTCTTTTGAAATTAACATCGTCATCTATCATTAATAGATAACTATATACTATTAACATATTATGTACTAAACCTATTATTAACTTTTTTGCATTTAAAATATTTTGTTGATAATTATCGTTAATGGAACCCTTTAATTTTATTTCATTTTTTAAAAAACGAATTATAGTGCATTTTTAAATTGTGAAATTCGTAATTGCATATTTAATTCTGAAACTTCCTCTTTTGAAACATTTGAATATTTTCTCAAATATTAACGAAACGTAACTGCTATTATAGTGGGGTATAGCAACACCCCAAAATATAAAACTGGTGTTTTAACTTGTTATAACCGAGAAAAAAAATCAAAATTTTTTTATTGCATTTCTCGACGTTTTTGGTCCCCCTGATACGAAGAAAAAAATTTCGATTTCATTTATCAAATGTCTGTCGGTCTGCTACAGCTGTAGGGCAAAAACTACTGAACCGGTTTTGATTTTAGCCACTTTAAAATTATTTCATTGACAAACTAAGCTTTTTAAGAAATTTACAGTCCAAAAATAAGGGGGTTGTTTTAGGCGCATATTTGCAAATTTGGTCCAAATTCATTTTTACTTGACTAAGATAGTATCGACATAGCCCCAACTGAAAAAAAATTAAAAATATTTTATTACGAATTTAAAATATGCGTTGTATAGTCAAAATAAAAAAAGGATTTGGTTCTAACCTAGTCGATTTTAATTTTTTTTCAAAATTGTCTACTTTAAGGGGCCCAAAATTTTGAAATGGATTTTCTCAAAATTGTCAGTCGCATTTTTTTGCATTTTTAAACATATTACAGACAAGGCAATTATCTATCGAACGCCATTTTTTTGAAAGAATTCGACTGAACAGAACCGGAGTTATGATTTTTTGAATGTCAATATACCCAAACTAAAGGGATTTCGTTGAAACCCAATCGATTTTTGATTTTTTTTTCCAAAATTGACTACTTTTAAGGGCCTATTTAAAAGCTATTTAAAAGAAAATAGTAAAATTAGTGTTGTAGGCATAGGAAACTAATAATAGGAAATTTCTATGCTGTGCCTATACCATTGAATAAATAGCCGTTACTCTACCAGGAAATAGCCATTTAGCTAATAATATTGGATCGCAATGGTTTTCTACATAGCGATTTTCGGCCAATTTCTTCAATAGAAATGATTGCTTATACGTCCACTTATATGGAAAGATTATGACAGCCAATGATAATGTAAACTCGACGTAATAAATGAGTCATCCATAGCCTTCCAAAATGTCGTTTCCGTCGCATTTTCTCTTATAAGTAACGGTTGCTAAGCTCCTTCGGGATCTATTTATTCAATGGCCTATACATTGCATCAATCGCCGTGGTCTAGTGGCTTAAGGCGCTTGGGGCTTAAGGCTTGTAGTTCGCGTGAGCTACGGTTCCAAATCGTTACCAACTAAATTTTTTATTGTTTAGTATTTTTTTTGCTTCTGTCTGACGGCGCTACCCGCCATCTAAATGCTTTTCATATTTATAGGTTTGCAGAATTCTTGATACGGTCCCTGATTTGGCCTTTAACGCAATTAAGTATACAACAATATTCTATTTATTTTTTCGGTGTGATGTTAAGTGCGGTGCTAGGGACAGTGCGAGGTACGGTGCGCTGACGTGGCCACGCACTTAGAAGTTCTTGATCATTTTGCTTATTCGTCTACTACTGTCATCTCGAGAAGTACTTTGCAGATTTTCAAGTGGTGTTTTTTTCTTGTTTATTATTTTATTGGTTTAAATATATCGAAATATTCTTCGGAGTCTCTAACTCTAAGCGCAACTCTAAGGAAATTGATCTCAGTATTTTCTTGTATTTTGTATAATTGCGGTCAAAAATTCTGAATATTTTCCGAAAATAATAATGAGAGATTCATTTGATTAATTTCCAGTGTTCAAAATACTCTAGGTAAATTTAAATAAATATTTCGGATTCTTTCGCGTTTATATTTTGTTGAGAATCCATTTTAAGGGTCTCTGTCTTTTTAATAGGGCAAGGTGCTGTCGTTATTTTTAATATACAGTGTGTGTCCGAAATAGGTGGACCAACATAGGTTTGAAATAGTTTGAACCAACATTGTATTTCTTATCGTTTGCGATATTTCCCATGCATATATACCCTATTTTATGGGACAGTCTGTATAGGTATTAATTAATCAAGTAATTAATTAAATTATCTTATTTTATTAAAATAAAGTTGAATTATCCGTGGATTTAATTTAAGAGAACTTCGGCGCCAATATATTTTTTCTAAACAAATTTAATGGTTCATCTAAAAGTTATATGGTGAGGTTGTGTTAGTTCTTCTATTCCTCCAACAATTAAATCCAGCTTTAAATTTTAATTGACCTTATTAAATATTTAAAACGTCAAGACTTTTTTATTGATTACATTGTTAATGTTATTTAAATTTTTATAGTTGTAATAAATTTGTTTAACATTGTTGTTTTTTAACTGTTTACAACAAATTAAAAAAATTTAATATAAATTATCTTAAATGGGACATTGAGTGGTTCTTCCGTGGTTCTATTGGATCAAGTTTATTGCAAATAGAAGGGGGTGGATATGTTTTGGGATGGAAATGACATTTGTGCTCCACTGTAGGTATAACTGTTTTTGTTGTTAGTTTTAGAAAAATGTCAAGTTTTCTAATAGATGCATCCACCTACTCCAACGCCTACGAAAAGCAATTAGTTTAACAAAATTTTACAAGAAATCTGGTAGTTTTAAATTAATAGTATTTTAACCATTTTCGTTTAAAAAAACTTTTAAATTATGTTAAATTTTACATAATAAATAATCGTAAGCAATAATGTATTAATGTTTTTTTCTTTTTTAGGTAAGTACCAATGACCCACGCTCTTTCTAAATATTTAAGTTTTGAAACGACGATAAAAATACAGGTGAGGAAAGACAATTTTTTACTTTTTTGTCATTTGGAGTTTATTCAAAAAATTTTGATCTCCTTGAAATCCTGTCGTGTATACAAGTCGAATACCAATTTCAGATGCCTGAATATGGTAACTATTTAACCATGGTATAGTCGTATAGTAGACATGGCGGTTTCCTTTAATAGGGTTTTTTATGTTTGAATGTGTGAGACATTCTTCGTTTTGTTTTATTATACTTGTTAAATCTGATAGGTGTAGAGTTGAAAAATATTCCAAGAGAATTTTGTTTATTTGTGTTGGTGGTTTTTTATCTTAAATCAAAACTAGAAGCGACGAATCTATGACCATTAATTAATTTTAAATAAAATATAGAGAAATAATCGTGGGCGTGAGGCTTAAATTACGAGCATTCGATTGCGTCCACTGGTGGAATAAGTCGAAAAAGTCCCAACGACTGTCGTCTCATCCAAATAACCCATGTGTTAAGGGTGCCATATTTAACAAATGGGCGGGGAAGGTGATATTTAGACATTCCGCTCTTAAGCTTCAGCGGCTTTAATACTCGGTTGATATCACTAATATTTACAATTCCTGATAGGGTAAAGTTCAAAGAAGGCACTAAAGTATTTGTATATAAAAAATAAGAGCCTAATTAGTGAGAAAAATGCAGTTGAACTTGGTGAAATTTAAAAAAAGACAGGATGTTGTTTCTACCCAACATCCGTTGTTTTTTTTGAATTTCACCAAGTTCAACTGCATTTTTCTCACTAATTAGGCTCTTATTTTTTATATACAAATACTTTAGTGCCTTCTTTGAACTTTACCCTATCAGGAATTGTAAATATTAGTGATATCAACCGGGTATTAAAGGCGCTGAAGCTTAAGAGCGGAATGTCTAAATATCACCTTCCCCGCCCATTTGTTAAATATGGCACCCTTAATGGGTGATGATGAGTAAGGCTCGGATTTTAAGGCATCTGCCTGTTTTGATGGAGTGTCCAGGCTCATTAATAATTTTTACACCAAAATCCGTTTCACAAGTTCGCGATTATTTTAAACCGCATGTCATTTTGCCTAAAATGCCTATTTTACACATTTAGGCTCAGTTTTTCAATGGGAGTTTAAACTACGTTTCATCTGAACGAAGTTCAAGCTCATGCGCCGTAACTCGTTTACGTTACAGTAAAAGTACAGCGCATGAGATTGATCTTCGTTCAGATGGAACGTAGTTTAAACTCCCAATGAAAAACTCAGCCTTAGTGCCTATTTGTAACGATAGTGCTCAAAGCACGCCTAAACAGCAACCTAGACAGCCTAAACTGTCTTCGAGTCTAAGATAAAAAAAAAATTTTCATTTTTCTCGATTATAACAACTTTTTCTTGGAAAAATTAATGCTTATCGCGTTCATTATTTTTTATTTATCTCTCAAATAAGTACAAAATCTCAAGATAGCTGACTATGGCGAGCCAAATCAGTCAAATATTATCCAGAGACACCACCGCAATATCAAACAAAATGGAAGCTTGAGAAATTCTCAGTTTCAATTGTGCTCCTCTGACTTCTTGCGACGTACAGCGTTTGTTTTCTGCATACAAGCAAAGAGTTTATCCATTCCCTAAAAATTCCCTCAATCAACGGTTTATCCATGTTTTACTCCCGAAAATTTACAAAAATTTTTGATTTGTTTACGTTCAACCGTTTTTGCTAACTGTATTTCTTGATCAAAATATTAATATTTTTTCTTATTATTTCCAGTTAAATTCCTGAATCCTGAATCACATGCCTTTTTTGTTTTTTTCAGTGCCTATTTGACTGTCTATAATGGAACTTTTTAGTGCCTAAAAATCCGAGCCTTAGTGATGAGGAATTAAGGCCCACCACATAACTTCAACAAATAAACAATTGTTTTGTGGCAGTATAAGCTGTATTTCTATGAACCCCATCTCATGTGTCGTGTAAGAAAAAAAATTACCAGTATTTTGAATGCAAATTAGTTAACTTTTTTGTAAAGTGTAAAAATGTTGTTGCCGACAAACCTTTTGACCGCCCAGTCGCGACATATTACTAGCTAATAATGCTACACGCGTAACTAATCTCGTTAACCCAAACACTAAGCACCATGGTCCATAACGAAGCTTGGCGCAGCTCAGCGTCTTTTATCTAAAGAGGTCGTTTACACCTTCTTTAAGTCGTCTCAAGTGTCTGCGTTTTGTTTTACTTACTTTAGCAGTCATACATAATTAGATTTTTTGACTGCTTCTTAAGTAGATTTAAGTTTTGTTAAAATTACCAAATGGGAGGGGGTCTATTTGCACCTTTATGGCTCACTTGTTAGTGTATTCGTCGTGATTTATTATTAAATTATGCAAGACGTAAATAATCTTTTAAATTACAAAAATAATGGAAGTAAATATTCAAATTTAGCCCCCCTCCCCCCTCTAGGAAATTCAAATAACAATTTTTAATTCTCGTTCTATTTTGGTTTCAAAACACTTATAAAACTGTCAGTTTTATAGTAGATAGTAAATAAGTATTGTTTGGCACCCCCCATTCAAATATTTAACTACAGGTTATTTTTATAATTTTTGGAATGTTAAAGAAAAAGGCAACATATGGGCTTCATTGTAACGACTAACGACAAGATTTTTTCCAATTTGTTTCGCTCAAAAACGTGCCTAAAAGGTGTCACGGCAACTCCAGTCGATATCGAATAGCAAAAAAAAATTTACCCGAGTCGTTTTATATTACAACCCCACTAACTATGATTTTCAATTGACTGACTTGGGCGTTATCATATTTCCAACTTTTTAGGGTCATTGTTGCGCTTGATTCGTTGCAGAATTTTAATTAAAATATCGAATGGTATTCAATTGAAGCGTGCATAATTTTGTTTCTTATTGTTCTTTGTGTCTCATTATCATAGATTAGCATATAGAGTACTTGTTTTGATAATTGTCTCACCACCTATTGTTACTACAAAATGCTAGGTTTGCTAAATTCCAAGGACAGAATTTTACCCCCTCGATATGCCTTGTTCAACTATTGAAAATTAATATCAAATGGGCATTTGTTGGGTTACTTTCACAAAAATATACCAACGGGGATCAGGCACTAAATTATGGGAGGGTCAGAGTGGGCCCAGGCCCACCTAAAATTTTGCTGTCCCGCTTTGATAAAATGACAATAATAAGCGAAAATTTAGATATAATCAGTGTCATCTGAATTCCACACAAAATAGTTCTACTTTCAAAATTTTTATGGGGTACTTATTATGTATTTGGCCCACCCTTAAAAATTTGTGGCCACCAAGTGCGCCCACCTGATTTTAAGAAGCTAGTTACGTGCCTGCAACGGATATGGGGAGGTGCGGAATATCGCCCATACAACTATACTTTCCATTAGCAATCAGTTTTTTCTTTTTCATTTTGCTCTTTATAAGTACCAAATTTGGGTGCTAGCAATCATTTCACCTACAAAACCCGGCTATAAATCGAGAATTTAATATGGAATTGCCTGGAGGTTCTTATCAACTTTAATCCGTCTGCTTTTTTCTCAATCATTTATACCATACTTGTCATTTTTTTTAACTTAATTCCCTTTTGTACATCTGATGATGAATGGACAACGAAATTAGCTTCTTAATTTTTATTAGATTTCATTTCTACGAAACGAAACTAATTTATTTTCATTTATATCACTTTTGTGTTTCACGCAGGGTAAATAATTATATTTTTTTAAATTTCTTTATAATTAATAGATTTTATTTCGGTTTAAAAATAACTAATTAGCATTTGGATTACCGGGAAAAATAACTTATTCAGGTGTTAATGTATTCATCATTAATGTAATTAGGAGATCAAGGTTGGGAAGTCACGGGCAGAAAAAGGTTTAAAAATTGAAGCTCTATGGTTTGAAGACTGGTTTTATTGATGCTTTTTTTTCACATTTATAACGCCCATTTTGACAGTAATACTAAATGAAGGTGATTGGTATAAAAACTTAATATTAGATTAGGTGTTTTGTTATGTTAATTTTTAAAAATAAATTTTTTTAATTTATTATCCTTATTTTTCTAAGAAGCAACGTCTATTTTTTTTAATATTATTTTTTTCCCTTACCAATAAAATAAATGTCATAATTTTATTTTATATTAGTCACGATGATATAACTATGAAAAAGTAATTTTCTGCTTCATAACTTGTAAATTACCCTTGTGGTTTTGGTTTTAATTCTTCTTCTGGAAGTCGTTAATGGTTTAATTTCGAACCACGGTATAAATTTTGATTTTGACATTTTAAGTTACCTATCGTTCTAGGTAATTTAGTAGACAAGTAAAATACGAATTACGCAAAAATATTATTGGCACACAGTAAACTACCCCTACCCATTCCCGTTAGTAATCGTTTTGATTAACCACAATTCGATTTTATAACGAAATTTCATACTAAACGATGTTTCTGGGACCCTCCCGCAACTCGGGTCCATTATTTACGCCACTGAATTTGGGGTTCATTTGTGACTATTTCTAAAACTTTTACAACCGACCTACTTTTAGTTGCTTATTGTCGAAACATCAGTGTAACTTTACAAGAAACAAAAGTATTTACCTATTTTTTTTAAATTCTCAAATACATAATTACAAAAACAGACAACAGCAAAGTGCCTCTTTGCTAGCCTTTTAGTAAGCCAATAGAAACCTTGCATTTCTAACGCCAGATGCTAAAACATGTGCCAAGTTTATCTTCTTTTGGAAAAAAGAAGCTACATTGTAGAAGTTGTGATGAAAGGCTAGCTTTATGGTAGAAACCACGAAGTTTTTCGGGGGCTCCTTTTATTCGCGGGCCCTCCAGCAACGCGGGCCCTGTGGGCCCGTTATTTACGCCACTGCTCATTTGACAGTCTTCTCCTCTCATCATAATAGATTTATATTTATTTTTGTTCTGATTTAGAATTTTTCTGATGTTCGGCGTTTCTCAAAAGCACCCCCAGTACTAGAACTTGTAACAAGACCTGTCAAAATACAGTAGAACCCCGTTATATAAAGTACCCCTTTATAACGTTTCTCTGGATATAACGGACTAAATCTTTGGCTTCGATTTAATATTTTGTCTATTTTGTTTTTATTATACGGACTCCGGTTATAACGTACCAAATTTTTCGGCCCCTGATGGTACGTTATAACGGAGTTCTACTGTAGCTCTGAGTTTTAAAAAATGGGCACATGTACCTACAATTGGATTTCCATATTCGTTTGAATCTTTGAATGCTAATTATATTTTTTTGGATTATTGTCAAATTAGTAGTAGGTAGATGTAGGTGGACTTTCTAAACAAAATTTAACGCCCTCAAAAATAATTTGAAATTTCTTTATGGTTATTTAATAATTTTAAACGCTTTTTTACTTATCGCCCGTATATTTCAAAATCTTTTGTATTAGAGCTTTACAGCTAATTTACATACAATAATATAACCACACGATGGTGGGCCGACACAACTCTTCACGCCCTTATTTCATCCTTTTTCAGACTTGAATTTATAATGAATGAATATATTGAATATCTTTTAGATCGTACATAAATCCTCTTATACGCTTTTCAAGCGTGTCCAATCTTGGTTTCGCTTTGTTCGATTTTTGATTATTCGATACTCCTTTTTTTCAAAACTGGTTGAATGGTTTCTTTTCTCTCTTTTACAAAAAATGTTTCATTTAAATTGTGGTTTATTAAAGCGAGCATTAAAATTTTTTTTCACCTTGATTATAATCATTGACTTTAGTCTATTATTACGAACGTTTATACTGAACACGCTACTGTATTGGATAGACAACCGAGATGAAATTAACATTACATTTACATATTAAGTATTTGATGGAAGCTTTGATTAAAAAATAACCCAACTGTCAGGTGATATGAGTTCTCCAATTAGATTTACTGCCCAACACCTTTTCTGTAAGACCAAACTAACTAATTTAATCGTTAGAGAGTTTTTCCGAAACTGACCTTTGGTTATGATCAAATAAGTGAGTCTTATGAAAGACACTATTAACATGAGTATTAACTTATTTTCATTTTATTTGGGGTTATTTTGCTTTTTAATACTAAAGCGAACAAGACAAGGGGCAAGGGAAAGTTTACAGAAGGAGGATCTCAAGAACAGGTGCGAAACTGTCGAGAGGCTTCTTTTTGGTTTTTTAATTTTTTTAAAATCTTTAATTACAACAAGTTTATTAATAATTATTAAATTTAACTTTTAACAACTGTTGCGTACTCTGGAAATTCACATTTTTGCGGTTAAAAATTCGAAAAATTAACTTCCGATATTTGATAGTGGTTGATCAAGGGTCACAGTTGATGAAGATTAAGGGAGGAACGAAATCCATATAAAGGAAATCGTATAGATAATTTTAGGTCAATATTGGGGTCTTTTGTTAAATTAATAAAGAGGAATTTTTGAAAGCACAAGTGTGAAATTTCATCTGGCCAGTTGTTTATAGCCTGAGAAGCTCACTTGATATCGATTAACCATAAATGTTTGTCAACAAAGGCTTTACCAGGGCGAATAGCCGAATACGTATAAAATTACATGTTCTAACAATTTACAAGATATCTAATTTCTTAACTTGTTTTTTTTCTATTATTTTTAACAAAAGACTACCCGAGTGTGACATTGTTAAAAGAGCTAAAAAGAAGAACTTGAAGTCTCGCCGAAACGACCATCTCTAAAGCTAAAGTCAAATCTCTTCTTGTTATTCCGATGTTATTTATACGAATCGTCTCTGCCACGATCTTGACGTGACAAAGGAAAAGTCGACTGAATTTCATTAAATTTAAATTGCGTCAAATTTAATGCCTCGCGTATTACAAAAAAGTTGTTCTCACCGCGAATGCGAGCTTATCCAAAAAATCTTGACAAGAACAGATATTTGAGAATTGCTGTATTGTGCTTGTTTTTACAAAGCTCCTCAAACTTCCTTTTTTTTATTTTGTGAATTTTAAATTTGCCAATTTGAGTTAACACGTTTAACACGAATCTTTTATACCTCACTAATTTGCGTTTTTTGGGTTACTCTACCCAGTGGGAAGCTGGTAGTTATACCATTACTAAAGCAAGCGGTTCGTTCTCATCGGTAGCAGTTTTTTCCACACTCTGCTTCAAAAAGCGCTTTCAATCGTCGGCCTCGATTATTAATGACAATCTTAGTAATTATAGAAAATTCTTCAGAAGTTGGATTGAACTAGGCCCCGATTGACTAATTCCCAATAGAACTACCTAAGTACCTACAGTATGTAACTCGCAGTAGATCATCAGTGGATATGTGGACAATATTTGCTACTAACTCAACAAATTCTACTTTAAGCTATGATTTTGATTATTTTAGTGCTTAGCCCTTATAGCTAAAATGATTTTTCTATTTTCCATTGCATAACCAAAGTTTCCAAAAATTCTTCTCTGATGGAACAGTTTGAGGGTCTTTGATTTTTGACGGAGCACCTTGTGTCATTTAAAGGGTAGGTAATGGCTCATCAGGACCGTAGTCAGATTGTGTTAAGGGAGGTCCAAAACTACAATCAGGCGGGTTTTCTCTCTTCTGGGTTTGTATAAATCTGTTCACCACTTTAATCTCTTCTGAGGAGAGGATGGTAGTTTTTCGCCCAAAGTATATGCAAAAATTTGACTTTCTCTAAATCAGCGTTTCCCAAACTATGCTTCGCGAAGCACTAATACTCCGCGGGAAGGTAGCAAGTGCTCTGTAATAAAATAATTACAAACCTATTTTTCAGAATTCCTTAAGAATTCAAATTCAAAGTGCTATAAATATCAGAAAAAAAAAGTTTTAGAAACCCTGCTCTAAATCAACCTTTTCATCTTCGCCACCAATAAATTTGGAACTTACCGTTTTATTATTATTGCGAAATCCTTAGCAAGTTCTGGCTAGAACCTTCCAGGGCAGGCTCAGCTTGCTCAAAAAATTCTAGAAACGTCTTTCAGTCATCTGTATAGGTACGAGTTTCCAAGAGTTAGAATTTTAATTGTAGGAAAAGTTCAAAATTTCTGTATCTTAGGAAAATTCATTTTCCTCGTTTTTGTGTACATTGCAGAAATCAAATATCACTACATCATGGAATTTTGTCCAGAATCTAGACAAATTGAATTCAAGAAGTCCTAAGACATCATAGGACTCCGTGAAGCCAATCCATCATCTGCATTTTGCAGTTCTGGATTTTGTGATTTGTATGTTATTTCCTACAACGTTCCTTACAAACGTAGTTTTTTTTGTATGGCAATTTGATTTGGCTTGTATATAGGCGGCTTGAACGTATGTGTGGAGCGGCCTTTATAGCCATCCAAGAGTTAGGTCCGTCCACATACGCAGGCATTACCTTCCGGTTTGGCCTGTGCAGACGGTTTGACGGTTCTGGACCTCTGAACGGCGTCCAGACGTTCCGGTTTGGCCTGTGCAGGCGGCCTCAAAGCTGTCCAGGCAAGCCTGTGTGTATGGCGCAGTCTAAAGTTATTTTTTCTGTTCATTTGTTGGTTGGAAGTCAAGCCTGTGTGTGTGGCACCGCCATTAGAATTTTAATTGCACTAAAAGTCCAAAATTTCTGTATCTTGGGACAATTGATTCTCCTTGTGTCTGCGTACATTGCAGAAATAAGATTTCACTGCATTGTCGAGTTTTGTCGAGAATTTGGACAAATCGAATTAAAGGATTCCTAAGACACCAAAGGAGTCCTAAGACATCATAGGACTCCTTGAAAGCAATCCATCATCTACATTTTGTAGTTTTTGATGTTGTGACTTGTGTGTTGTTTCCTACCACGTTCCTTACAAACGTAGTTTTTTTTGTATGACAATTTATTCACGATTTCTATCTTTAGTACTTAGATATTTCTTAATTTATACACTTCAAGTTTCTATCAAGATAAATGCACTATTTTAATAAATATTATTTTTTTATATTATAGGAACAGGATAACTTATTATAATAAATCGTGACTATAAACGAACACCACGATATTGTTATCTTAAAACACGTGTTTTTCTAAACCACATACCTACCTACCTCGATGGAATTAATATAGGGAGCGTGGTACCTATGCACCGTGACCAGTTGTCCTCGGTTATGTAAAACACTAATGTTAAATCTGTTTATAAAATTTTCAAAATAAAATATTAACCGAAATTTTTATTTGTATTTGAGCAAAAGGAAACTTGAGCATTTTTATTTTCATGGGGAAACGAAAAAGGGTGGGAAATGGTGTTTATTTTCACGTAATCCTAATACATGTTTCGGAAACACTTATATCGCCTTTGAGTTATTTGAGTTCCCATATTACCCATCTGAGAGAGCTCTTTATATTATCATATGCACGACTCAAAAGCTCATGAATGACGTATGAGCTTGTTGAACATTCAACTACATCTTAACATTGACTCTATTTGTTAACAAGTATTACCCATCCTCCAGATGTTTGTTTAAATATTTAAAACGATCTCCATAAATGGTAAAAAAATTCATGTCGAAAGCCATAAACATTATTCTCAAGTAAACGTCCAAATATGAAAATATTATCAGCAGTCGTGCATATTATGCTATAATACATTAGTAAGTCTGATCAACGATCACGGTGTTGGGGGAGGGATCAAATCACGGTAATCTACACGTGCCCACGTAGTCATTACATACTAGTGGGTCTTCAACCTACACTTCTTCACCTGACCATCTGGCCACTTGGTATATAAATAAATGCATATCCTGATTTGTAACCGATCATCTTTAATGACATATCCATTGCCTTATATATTCGCCAACTTACCTACATGCACTAAATCGCAATTAATTTGCCTTAAAACGATAGCAAAGCAAACATCTGGTTTTAACAATTATGGAAGTTGACGATAACTTTTCATTGTCCCAACTATGAAAATGCAAGTGCAACGGCTTAGAATACCTAACGCATAAGTTGGAAGTGACAGGATGATTGGAAGCAACTTGTGAATAAATTCCATTCTTTTGTTCGTTAATGATATCTCATTTATTAACGCGAATAATGATTCATAATAAGGAAGAAATTTTTTCTAATTTCTTTCATAGCTTTGCTTTATTACAGGTGTGGCTAGTCGTTAATGGTTTAAATTGGACCCTCGATCAAATCATTTTAAACCTTCAAATTGCGAACAACCGATGCCTCTTAAATCCACAAAATTAATTTTCTTAAATACCAAATTTTGCATAATTTGCAAAGATCATTGGCAGTGGCAGTGTAACTGTTTATGTGTTTGTATTTTAAATTATGAATACATACTTTGTTTGTAATTTAAATTTTTTTTCTCGATTTTTCCAATTTTTATCATCTTGGAAACGAGTTTATTATAAATGGAAGATATCCACGATCCACCTACGTCTCTTCAGGTCAAGGCAAATTTTGTTTGATATTAGTCTTCTTCATTTACAACTGTCAGAATAACATATGTTTAAATCAATTCCGTTTAGTGTTCTTTCTTCCAAATATATTTTTCACACCTACCCACACCTTGTCGTATTCTTTTAATTAAATCACCCACTAAGTACACATTTAAGTTTTATGATAAAAATTTTTTTGGAAGTTTAATAAAAATGCAAATTGTTCCAGCAACTTTTTTGTAGGTTGTGGAATGATTGCTTATTGATGATATGACCACATGTCGTTTTGTTTTAATGGACAAATTTGATTATAGGTAGGTAACTGGATTTTAGTATTGAAATTAGTCGTAGGAGTTTGTAACTGTTCTTTAACTGTTGCATAAATTTGAGTTGATTTAAAAGTGTATTAACAATTAAGTTTTAAAATTTTGATGACATTGTTATTTAGAAGTCGATAAAATGAAACCGTCAAGAAAGCCGACTGTTGATGTGGTTAGGGTTACTATAAAGGAGCAGCCATTTCACACCATTAAAACTTAATTTTAAGTTTAATAATGACCTCTTTTTATAGCGCTTTAAACACCCCAGGGGCTTAACTAGTACTGATATGCTATATGGTCGCGAAACGTGAGACTATCATTATAATGAAGGTAACGTGGCTAGCAGCTAGCACTACAACTTCTGCCGCATTGTAGCCAAAAATAAAGGTGTTACTTTGGGAGCATTTTTGCAAACTTGAGCCTGTTATTTTTACTTGGCTATAAGATCATGGCCGTAATGCCCGCAATTTAAAACAATTTTTTTTAATTTTTAAATTCAAAATGGCTGCCAATACAACGATTGTTCAATTTTGTGGTTTTTCAATATACGAGGGGATATTTTTAAGTTCGCGGAATGAGACAGAAGGAGGCGGCCATTTTTATTTATATTTTGTAATTAATGCCCTTTTTTATTTACAAGCATATACACTAAAAATTGTATGCAATTATATCAAGTAGTTTAGTCGCAATCAACAAAATGATATTTTTGAATTTTGTCGAATTTTTTTTTTTAATTCGACCTATATCAACCAAATAGACACAGGAGATGAATCTTGGGTTCACTTTTATGATTTTAATCGAAGCAGGAGTGTGGAGTGACATTCTAAAGTGACATTCATACAAAAAAATTGAATTTGAAGAAAGTTTCGTTTTCTGCTGGAAAAGTGATGACAACAATCTTTTGGGATTCTGAGGGAATTCTTTTAATTGATGGCAAAAATAAAGGTACCACCATAACAGGCGCATACTACGCTGATAGTTTACATCGATTAATAAAAAAAATTATACCAAAAAGGGGAGGAAAATTGGCCAAATTTAAACTTACTGAAAAATAATGCACCTGTTCACAAGATAAACAATTGCGATGAGTGCCGTGACGTCATGCAGTTTCGAAGAAATTGTTCATCCGCCCTAAAGTACAGATTTGGCACTAAATTATTATTACCCATTTCCAAATTTGAAATGAAAACTTCATAGAAGGCATTTCGACGTCGATGAATCGCATTACAAGCATTTTACAAGCAAAAATAAAATTTTTTTTTTGAAGGTTTACAAAATTAATTCACAGAAGTAATAAATGCATTCATATTCGAGAAGATTTTATTGTACAATAAAATTATAAAAAAAAATATTTACGTTTCTTTCTACCCCATTCCGCGAACTTAAAAATCTCCCCTCGTAACTTGGCGGGTAATTATTATTATAAAAATTTCAAAACGGATTTGTACAGCTCAAATATAGGGCTTTCCTCCTAAAGTAATAGATTTTTAAATTGTTTCAAAATTACCTAGGTTTAAAATAGGTCAAATTTTTTTCTCAAAATTTGTTTTGGCTGTTTTTTCATATCTAGATTAAGATATAGACATCGTCTTTTTTCATCGTCGATTTTTTATTACCACTTTTAATTCTCAGGTATTCTATTTAGAAATTGGTAATTAACCGCCGTAATTTACCGCTGAAAATACGCAGTACTGGAAACATTTAACTACATCATTGCACTATTATAAATAATGGTAATTTAAAACGCTAAATTACAGTATTAAGTTGGTAATTTACGGTTTACGTTCGCAATTCATGGCAAAAATTACAACTTACATCACTGCCCAACTATATGGTAATTAATGGTAATTGAAATTTACAAAATAAATCACGACTCATATCACTGATTAGTGATTACTATACCAAGATACCACAAATCTAGAAATCGTTCGTATTCGGATTCGGATCCACTTCTCCTACCAGGATTCGTTACAATTATAGTAAAGTACGTTATGATATTAAAGCGGCACGTGTTTTCTGCATCTATCTCAATAGAAGCTTCTCTATTTAGCTAAAGCTTGTGAACTCATATTAGGAATGAGTCACTATCTACAATTTTGGGTTTAGAAAATACATCGTTACAATGGGTCAATTTAGGGAATAAAATTAAGAAATAAAATTCTTATTTACAGTCAAAACCGGTTATAGCGACACCGCTTTGTACGACGTATCGGATATAACGAAGAAATGTAGAAGTTACTACACTACATACATATACATTATACATAGGTATACACTATACCTACACCGCTTATTACGACATATCGTTTAAAGCGGCGTTTTTTATCACATTTTTTGCAGAATAGTACCGGACAAAGGCACATTTTTGTTTAGTTTCTAGAACTGAATCTTATACTGTACCTATACTTATACTTTTGTGATTGGTTGTTATCGTTTTGCAGCACAGTAAAAATTCTAACTTGGCTTCTCAGCCGCTCAAGTTTCCTGAATTGCTTAGGCTGTTTGTAGTTTCGTTTTCTTTAATAAGTACATTTGAAGATTTGAATTAAAAATATAAATATTCTGTGTTCGTGGATGCCTTTTGTGAGTTCATTTAATTAACCATCTTCAAGAAAGTCGTTGTTTGCACGCAAACATTAAACGCGTTAAAATTGTAATTAAATTTTTTTGTGTAGGTGTAAAAGCCTGACTTATAGCCATTGTATTTTCTCAAAAGGCATCATACGAAGATAAAAAAAACATTTTAATATTTTGATTGTTTATAAAAGTTTGGGAATACACACATAGGCGCCATATAAATTAAGAAACGGTACGAATAGCGTATGTTTTAGAAAATCAATATTTATCTGCGGATTTATGAATGAAATTTAAAAATGCCGAAGGTTCAAGCAACGCTCTTCGAATTTGTTGAATATTAATTTTAGAACGTAGTTGTAAATACAAATTTGAAAACTCCGTTTAAGAAATCTTGCAGTTGCAAGCGTTACTATAGTGGCTGGTTAGGAGTACCCACTGAAATGTTGCAAGACTATATTTTTTATTTTCATCAAAAGTCTGTTGTAAAATGTTTCAATGGTCATATTTTGAAGAAGTAAATGGCGACCCTACATTACAAAATGGCGACTTTGACTATTCCAATTTAGAATTAAAATCTGGTACTTGCAAGATAATAAATTAAAATAAAAAATTAGGGACTAATTAAAGACGTTGTATTAATTTGTGGTGTGTCGTGTACACTTATTTTGAAATTGTCTGCGAATGCGGCTACATCTCATGCACGGTTTGAGACGGCATGTGATACATCCTAAGTTTAGACACGGGTCACGCCTTGCATCACACGTTTTTGGCTTTGCTAAAAAGTTGTAAGTTGAAGAAATTCTTTTGCTTTTACCACAAAGTTATGTCAACTGTGTTGAGAGACGCTCGAAATTTAACCAATTGTTTATTTTTGATTACTTATCTTGTTTTTATATCTTTGAATTTGTTAAACACCTTGTCAACGAGGTTGTAAAATACCACCACATTTATATGCACAATAAATAACTACTTTTTAATCTTATTTGGTGTGGATTTCAACCGTTTTATAGGCAATTGCGACAAACGAAAGAGCACATTATTTTAAAATTTTTATCACTCCCTCGATGTTCATGAATGTTGGAAGAGTGGAAGAGAACATTTTTGCAACTTTCAAGATTGGACGATTTTGTGATTTTAATTCAGTTTTCAAAAGTACCTTTTGTGGTATTGGTGACTTTCGTTGCTTCTAATTGTCACTGGCGTGACTTGGGAGGAAAGTAAAACCCCACATAGGTAGTTTTTTAATAGGGACTTGTGACACGTCCGGTCCAATTATTTTTAGCTGGCTGATGTATCACATACTATGTGTTGGTTTTATCTAAAATCAACTCGTTTAATTTTGTATCTCTTTGTGCTTGTTAGTGGGAAGGAAAACCTGCCTCCTTATGTTATGCATTTATCTCGTTTTTTAATGTCCACCTAGTTGGTTTTCGTGTCTCTTTATGTTACCTTTTAAAACAGCTTTGTTTTTGTTTTTTTAAAACTACCACATAATAATGGGATATAGTTATCAAAAATCTAAACGATTTACCTATTTAAAAATCTTAATATTAAAATGATGAGTGATGATGAAACTCGTTTTAATTAAGAACTTGAGAAAAAGGTAAAACGATTAGAATCTAAAAAAAGAACTATTTTAAAACATAAAATTATACGATATGTAAATTGGGAGAGTATTTTTTCATTCCAAGTACCAAGATTAATCACAACGATTTTACCTTATGAAGATCGAAAACGCAAAAAAAATTTAAATCTTCTAATTAGTTCTTTATTTAATTTAATTAAAATCTAAGTTTGACTCTGAACTGGGTAATTGGAATTAAATTATAATTTAATTTTAAAGCGTTTCTTCCTCCAAGATGGTGGTGGTAATCTTTAAATTGACTATGTAATCTCATTGAGACATAAAGTTGCATAGTTATCTTGTCTAAATTTACCTTAACACAAGTTGCACTTACCTTAGTGAGAAAATGTACGATCGTCTCACTTTTTCCTATACTAAATGTATTTAAGAATCCTATCTGTGCTTTTTATCGGTGGCAATGCTAATTAGCCGAGTGCGTTGTAACTTTTACCAAAGGCTTTTCTTGTTTATTTACGTGCATGAACGCAAATTACTGATTGAATTAAAGCTAATAGTTGAAAGGCACGTAGTTCCTTTTGTTTCCCTCAAGTGTTCATTACAAAATAACAATCGATTTGTTTCATATTTATCACCTTAACATATTAGTCGGTAATGTATAAAACCGAATATTCACGCATTTGGAGAAAATTTAAAAAATCCTACTGATGTTTGCCGACAAATTCAAATCAAACTCAGTAATTACTTATCGCAACGGTTTAAGGGTGTGTAATTTAGTAGGCATATGCTATCGCTGTCGCACTCATTGCTTAGATGGACAACACTTGCGTTGTAAATTTCTCAAAAACCAAAAGTTAAAATGAAATGCTGATTTGTTTATCAAATAGTTGCCTTTAAAGTCTCGGAGATGAGTTAATTTCAGCCTCAAATGTGAAGTATTTATATAAAAATAAATAACTGTAAAATGCAGTCCAAAAATGAAAAGTTATTCTTATTAACTGCCACCTTATTTCTCTACAAAAATCATTCAAAAATTGCTCATCTCCGAGACTTTACCGGCAAATATTTGGTAAACAAACCAGCATTTCATTTGAACTTTTGGTTTTTGAGAAATTGACAACGCAAAATTAGCTAATGTTGTCCATCTAAGCAATAAGTGCGACTGCGATAGCATATGCCTACTAAATCGCATCCTTAAAACTGATTAAATATACAAAAAATTCGGAATTAGTGTGTATAGGGTCCATAGGGATGGGGTTGTTAAGACTCGTCATTCTTATTTAAGAAATGTGGATTTTATTGTGATCCGTGCTTGGGAAGTTATTAATACATTTTGGGAAAGCGGATGCTGAGAACTTTCGTTTTGGTCCAATGGACGAGGATGTTTGGTTAGGAACCTGTTTATTCTTCATATACGTATTAAGGGGGTAGTGTAACGGTCCGTTATTTACATCTTATTGATGAAAATGATACGAACCTTTGTATGTACAGTCGGGGAATAGGGATGTTAGGAACCTTATTTTGCGTCTAAAGGATGGGGATGTTAAGAACCTTCTTTTGCGCTAAAAGAAGGGGATGTTAAGTTAAAACTCATCATTCTTGTGTAAGCAGTGTAGATTTTATCGTGATCATTTATACTTGGGAAGTTTTTAATACATTTTGGGGAAGCGGATACTAAGAACTTTCGTTTTCGCCCAATGAACGAGGATGTTGAGAACTTCTTCATGTCTTCATATACGTATTAAGGGGGAAGTGTAACGATCCGTTATTTACATCCAATTGATGAAAATGATACGAAGCTTTGTATGTACAGTCGGAGGATGGGGAAATTAGAAACCTTATTGTGCGTCTTAAGGATGGGTATGTTAAAAACCTTCTTTTGCGCTAAAGGGTGGCGATGTTAGGAACCTTCATTTTTTTTATTTACCTTTAAAATCGCAAGGCCTGGGATTAATTATACACGTGAATTGTGAAACTCTTCCCGCGTAAAACTTGAAGTCTATTTATGATACAATTATGTTCTCAAAAGTTGTTTACAGAGATAACTACCACATTCCTAAATTATGTATTTTTATTAAAATGTAAACAAAAGCATTTAATTTTATAAAGATACATTATCTTAATTGTTACTAAACTAAATGTTTCTTCTTGTTTGGAGATAATAATGTGTATATGGGTGGTAAGGTTCCTCATGGAAAGATGTAAAAATGCAAATTTTGTTTATCTTCATATACATATACGTTTTTATTAAACCGGTGGTATTTAAAAAGAGGGGTCGTTATTCACATTCTTTGCTCGTAATCTTAGTTGATTATAAAACGACGAACCAATATAGCCGTTTCATTCACACAATCCGTTTGTAAACATGAAAGTTGTCACTTTGGCTTACGAGTAGGTGGTTTGGCACGCTGACCGCGAAATGTTTTTAACGCAGAAATCGAGGATATTAATTGAATTTAAAGCTTTTTGCATATCATTGTTTTATTTTTGTTGTTGACAAGTTTTTTTACATGTTTTTATGTCTTTAAAAACTACAAATTTTATTTTTGGACCACTTACCAAAAGATAGAGTTACCAAAAATTTGCTCCTGGAATTTCGCAAGTTTTAAACTGTTTCCAAATAGCTTCAAAAAAATTTCTCAATTTCTCGGACAAATTTAAGAAATGCCCCAAATACGAATTATTGAGTTCTAAATTGTCAATTTCTTCTATTGATTTCTATATGTTCTATTAGCTTGCCTAATAACGTCTTACTTTTGTGAAGAGTACATCCACAGCATGCTCAAATGGGTCTTTGGACAGTCTCAGATTTAAGGCTGTTTCCATCGATAGATGGAATGGATGGATGGATCGCTGTGTAGAAAAACGACCGCTTCTTCCATCTGTTATTCATTCCGAATCCTACCAGTTATTGCTCTCCTCTTGAATCATTTCTTATTTCAACTTACTCTTGGGCTCACCAAACGAGCGATTTTTTATTATAATATCTTGATTGCAAAACCCATGACCGCTTAATCAAATTAAACTGAACTCTGCGTGCGTTCATTTTACATACGTTACAATTTTTTCCTCAAACAAATTAATTATATAACGCGATAAATCATCTTTTTGTATAATTTTATAAGGTTTTTTGTTACCTTTGAATACATTTGAATTAAATCGCCATGTATAACATTATTTAATTCTTTATATTCTTAACAAACACGTAAATCTCCGTTTATTTTAGGATATTTTTTTAAAGCAAAGCGTTAAAAGTCGTCTAACTAGTTATAATAATGAAAGAAAAATGGAGAACTATTTTTTTATTACCATAAAGAGTAGTGAGTTTTTTTGGAATGTTAAAGAATTTTTTGTATTTGATTAGGATCTTTTTTACATTATTGGATTTTGTGGGAAAAGTATCATCAAATAGCTTAGATTAATGACTTGTACAACCAAGATAAGCAAAATAATTCATATTCATCAGAAGACCCAATGGTATTTTCACTAGTCGTAGAATACCCTCATTAATTAATTTCTCCACACGTGGAAATGCGAAATGGAGGTGATTGTCTCCATTTGGATACGATTCACTATTGATCTATTTACTTAAAATGGGTTCGTTTTAGTACGTAGTTATTTTGGTGATTCCTCATGAGTTGAGTTTGAAAATAAACATCTCCATCCTGTCACACGTGCTCATCTTTGATTTCAAAACTCGTAATGAAATCGTTATAGCATTTCACCCACATTGTGAGATGTTCCTGCTGAGCAGTTATTAGCGACTACATATGTTTCAATGACGTTAACGATTAGTTTTAGCTAAAAATTATACCATTAATTGACTACGCTTGACAATTATTAAAATAATGACATGTTCAAACGTTTTTACGCGTGGTGTTTTGGGACACCCAAACTTTTCAAAAAAAGCCGACGAGGGGTTTGATTTTTAAACAAATATTTACACTAAGGCCTAAAGTTGAGTTTGTCAACCATCCCTTATGAAGTGGCCGTAATTTCACACGTGATAGTTTCCAAAGGCGTGGAAGAAACGTAACTTATTAATTATTCCATATGGGGATTTTTTCTAATTTCTTTGTATTTTGCAAATTAACAGGAACAATCATTTTCAGCTTTATTGTCGTTATTTTTTTATTCGCCTTGCATATTAATGGAACAGGAAATCCTGCTTCAAAACTAGTTATAATTAATAAATTTTTGATCACCGTCAGAAATTGTTTATGTGACAGATTTAATTACATATACTCGCTGAGCTAATGGCATTTATTTATAATATAAATGTACATTTAACAATCCCTCAAAGCGATTTATAATTAATATAATTGTTTGGATGAGTTTTAGTTAATTTATGATAATTAGAAAATCGCGAAAAATTGCTTCTTTGAAAGTTCCATTTCGTGCTGAATTTTCGGCTTCCTTTTCTGATCGATATTTTTAAATTAATTTTTATGGTTATTTTAGTGTAAGTATAACTAGACGGAAATAGTCACGCACATTTAATAAGGAATGAGTTTGATTAAGTCTAAAGTACTTAGCTTTATGAGCTCAATAAGAAGTTTACAAGGGCGTTAAAACGAAAATTGCGGCGCCAATCATATACTTTTTATTTTTTACAGTTCTGCTAATCTATTCTAAGCAAAAAGAGGTTTTTCATCATGAGTATCTTTTAAAAGTGAGAACATTCCAGATTCCACCACAGTCTCATTTTACTCATGGTCTTGATGGTTAGTCGATTTTGGCCAAGAGTAATCAGTAGTTGATCAAATTAATATCTAATTTAATCGGTGATAATTTCAATTCGTGTAATTCTGATTGACAGCCTACATTTATCTGTAAATGAATTAAGTAAAGGGTAAATTTTATTAGCTTTAATTTGATAATAATTAATGGAACACCCTTTATTCAATTGAAGCACCTAGTGCGTTGTTACACGGTCCGTTTTTGCGGGTCCCGCAATGCGGGTCCCGCTTTGCAGGATGGCAACAACGCAAGAGCTTAAATGGCAGGTGTTACACGTGTCCGTTTTGGCGGGATGTGCGACAGCATGCTGCCGCAGTGCAGGACTGAAGGATGCGGGAAGCAAGCGGGAAGCAAGCGGCGACACATTTAGTTGAATGCAGACTGCTACACGGCACGGTTGTGCGGCACCGTTTAAATTATTATTATGTTTGATACGGATAAATTTATTGAAAGTGTCCATGGGGAGCCAGCCCTGTGGGACAAAGCAGCGCCCGAATACTCCAATAAAGATAGTCGGCAAAGGGCATGGGTAAATGTGGGGGAGTGTATGTATCCAGAGTGGGCAAGATTCACATGCAAAGAGAGAGACAACGAAAGTAAGTAATATTTTTTTATTTACCATAATTATAAGTAGTTTTCAAATGCAAACTATTTCTAAAACATATAATTGTTTTGGAAAGCTACAGCTCCTACTCCCATGAAATAATTTGCGAAATTGTCCCTGACATTCAACCCGGCACCACGTGGGCCAGCACAATCACGAACATCAATAAATGGATGAGTTTCCGTGTCCTCAAAATGTATGCCATCCCTTCTACGTACAAAATTGTGAAGAATACAACTAGCTTTCACTATGTCATCAATGAACTCCGGGTGCACGAGAATAGGTGTGTGAAAAATTCTCCACTTGTTTGCCAACACACCAAAAGCACATTCTACAGTGCGTCTGCAGCGTGAGACCCTGTAATTGAAGACTCTTTTGGTTGGATTTAAATTGCGAGCAGGGTAGGGCCGCAATAAGTGTGTAGAGAGCTTAAATGCTTCATCGCCCACCATAACAAAGGGTTGAGGATTTCCGTCTGTATTTGGAAAATTCCGAGGTGGTGGCAAATTTAATCTTTCCGAATATAGTTTTCTGCCAAGAGGGCTGTTGCGAAACACTGTCGAATCTCCTTCTTTGCCGTATGACCCGACGTCAATAGCAATAAAGCGTAAATTTGCATCTGCCACCGCCATAAGTACGACAGAAAAATATTTCTTATAATTGAAAAAATTGGAACCTCCTCCTCTAGGATTAATGCATCGTATATGCTTTCCGTCAATCGCGCCGACGCAATTAGGAAAGTCTGTCTTCAAATAAAACGTGTCCGAAATCTCTAACCACATATCCATAGTTGGTTCTGGCATTTCCATCTCTTTAAGGACATTCCAAATAGCTTGCAAAGTTTCTCGAATTACTAATCCAATTGTACATCTTGCAACATAAAACTCGTATTCCAGACTTGAGAAAGTATTTCCAGTAGATAAATACCTGCAAACAAGTAATTATTATTCAAAGTGTTTCATGAGCGCTATAAACCTCAATAACTACGCAAAACGTTTAAATTATTTTGTTCGTCTTTGAAAAGACGGATGAACCCTTGCAGAATTCAAAAGTTTTCGAGATATAGCAGTCTTATTTTAACTTATTTTCAGTTGTCATTAACAGTCTTATTACATTATTTACAAGTTATTATTTCTTTCTTGCAGTAAAACAGTTGAAGAACAAATGGCGACATATCAGAGATGGTTTTACCAGGTCGTTAAATAAAGGAAAGAGTGGTGATGCAGCATCATCTACAAAAAAAAAATATACATATGCAGATTCACTTGCGTTTCTCCTAAACACTCTAGAAAAAAGAAAGACTTCTGGAAATTTGGAACACTCTGATGATGATGACAAACAAGATGACGCAGGCGGAATGGGAGAACCTGGTGTAAGTGATATCGATGACGAAAACTCTGAAAAACAGCCGGAGCCCAGCACTCAGACAACAGGTTTTCCAAATCGGCAGAAACGGAAGCGACCGATCAGTTCAAGTCTCACTTCTTTTCAGAGCCAGTTACTCAATAAATTAACCGAAACTAAAGACAATGAAGTCGACGGAGACAAATTATTTTTGCTTTCTATCCTTCCAGATTACCAAAAGTTGAACGATGACGAAAAATTAGACTTCAAATTTATGACGCTCCAGTTTTTTCGGGACATTCGAGCAAAGAGCAAAGCTAGAAACCAACCAGGAAATCGCTTTGTACCACCAAATTTTCAATTCTCTTGCCCGGGACCTGGTATGTCTGTACAAGCACCACACCCACAGAATCTCATGAATATGTATTCTGGTGGTAATTATTCAACTTATCAGAATCTCATGTCTCCAAATGATTCCCAATTATCTACTGGATCATCAGCCTCTTCAAACCTACTTATGTACTCTAGTGATGCTCCTTCAAACCCTCACAGCCTTATATCCCCAAATGATACACAATTAACTACTGCATCTTCACCACCATCTTCTTATTGATGTATTAATTTATATAATTAATGTTTTGTTTTGCGTTCCAATGTCATGTATTTGCATAATGCATAATAAAAAATTACTAGTAAGTAGTAACTAGCATTAATATTTTCTGTACTTACCTAAGTGTTATTGTTAGACGTTCTTCTGCACTTATCGCCATCCTCATTGTTGTGTTTTGTTTCGTGATGGTGGGTCTCAAAATTTCAAGCAGTTCATCAAAAGATTTTTGAGACATCCGGTAGTAGCCAAAAAATTTCTTATTGTACTTTCGAATTTTACAATAAAAGTGTTCAAACTTTTTATTCCTTTCTCGTTCGGAATTGAAAGGATGAACCCAAATAGTACGTACTGTCGGATCAACCAACAAATTGCAAGCTTCAAGTGCACAAACAATTTTTAACTTTGAACGGGACATACCTACGATATGCCTCGCAGTCACAACATCCAAAATTCAAATGTCTGTACATGCTGCGCGAGTTTCCCGCAGTCCGTTTATGCAGGAACGTGTAAATCGTGACGCCATCCGTTTTTGCGGCATCCCGTTTTGCAGGATGCTGCAGAAACGGACCGTGTAACAACGCACTTAAAATCAATTTGTAGCAGCGTGGATTTATTACCGTTCTATTATTGACCGGATGCTCGCAATGAAGCATACTATGCGTACAACAAATGTAGATATTAAATAAATTAACTAAAGAATTTATTCCTACTTAAACGAAAATAGGGTTAAATAAACAACGAAAGTTCAATTTATATGAAGAATATGACTTAAAGCTAACAGGTGTTGTGGTTAAACACTATAGGTACACATCGTTCTGAAACTTGAGCTTGACAACTACGAGGTTTTCATGACCAAATTGTGTTGCTTGGAACAGGGGTAAAATAGGAAGTCTTGTAAGGTCTTCCTTTGCGCAAAGTTATGACTGCTGGACTTCTTTTAAGGGTTGAATGATTCATGTAGATGTTGAATATCTACTGGATGTGTTGAAGTTTTATTTTTCTATACTGGCGGTCTTTGCACATAAACCATGTAATTTTCTGTGGTATCTAAAGAGATCCTGTTTCCTGGAAGAGAATTAAGATGAATTTTTCAAATATGCTGCCGGAAAAACCACCCCCAACGTTCGAAGCCTTAATCCCATGGAAGTTGGGCATTGTCATATGATGAAACTGTGTACCTAGTATATTTTGATATCGATTATTTTTTTCTTTAAATAAAGTTGATTGTTTACTTAATACGCATATCACTAATTTACTGTATCACGTCGGGGTCACCAGTTTAGTATATTTACTATTTAAACAAATTATTTACAAATTACCTACATTACAAAATATCAATACGGAATTAAATTGCACTTATCAAAAACTGACTTGTAGTCATAACATAACTGATGGCGTATTCGATTGGTTGTACCAGCGCGGTGCCAGTGCAGTTTTATTTGCACTACCCGAGTTTTATGTGTTTTATTGATGTAACCCCGCAACAGTGCACCCACCTATACCTATGTAAATCAGTCACGTGATTGCATTCCACCGATGCAGAACTGCACTGTCTCCATGTCGGTGTGCGGTCCCAATCGAATACGCTATGAGACGATTACAGGGAAAATGTAATCGAGTACTGAATACAATTACTTTTATAAAGTAGTATACGATTACAGATTACAAGCAGGAAAATGTAATCGTGATTACAATTGTTTCGATTACTACGGGATTTTTCGGGATATTACTGGCCCATTACTAGTGTTTCACCATATTCTTTCATTTTTCTTGTTCTTGCACAAAATGCAAGACAAGAACAAGACAAGAGCTACTTGTTTGTAGCAAGACAAGACAAGAAGATGGCTTGCAAGAGTAACAAGATTTTCTTGCATTTTCCTGCATTCTTGCTTTCTTGTCATGTCATTTTATGGGCTTTATATTTTAGATTTTATTTTAGTGTAGAAATTAGCTTGCGAGAAAAGTGCAAGAGTTACAAGAGTTTCTTGCATTTTCGTGTATTCTTGCTCTCTTGTCGAATCCCTGGGATGCAAGAATGCAAGAAAGGGGAACCCCCGACGTTATTTTCATTGAAAATATGCAAGACAAGAAATATGCAAGACTAACAAGACAGACAAGATTTTAGTTTGCAAGAATGAAGCAAGACAAGACATATTTTAATTTCTTGTCTTGTAAAACACTATACGGCCATTACTGACAGTGAAAGCATTTTTGCCATGGTTACTCATTATTCTTGTAATTTTGGTCAGCAGAAATAGTGTAGATCACTTTTGATATAATTTCACTTGTTTTGTTTTTATAATCGCAAAAGTGCGAGTACTGATTACAATTACTTTTGAAAAATTCGTATGATTACAATTACAAATTACTCCTTTAGAAAAATAATCGATTACTTCCCAGCACTTCTTGTAGCCGTACTTGATCTTACAACCGTTTGGGATCTCAAGAGCAGGCTTTGTGCTGCTCATCCAACTCAGTCCACCCGTCATCGGGTTCCTTTCGATTTTTGCATGAAAGGGCCACCTAATGCACCTGATTGTATACTGCAAGGGTTTGAAGATTTTATTAACACTATATAGCTTAGAGCCTCGCTTAGAGCCTTCCTTTCACTGTAGCAGACTTCTTAAAGCTGACTCACTGTCGCTCTAGATATGAAATTGTTATATTTTTAAGCGCGTTCTACCTTGAAGTACAAATTATTTTATTTGTAGCTTACTTTAAAACTAATATTTTGTTGTTTTTTTTCAGGTGAGTCCCTCATTTACTTCCATATTAGAGTAGAAAATTGTGAAAATGAAAAGGTAATATTACAGCTGATGTACTCTTTATATTTGATGCAAAATTTAAAAACTTAAGGCGGGCATTACCTAATTTTAGAATAATAAAATTTAATTGTCTCCAAACTCTTTAGCGTTTAAGCAATTTACTTAATCTTTGTTAAATCCAAGTAAACATTACAAATTTCAACTGTCGTAATAACGTCTGAGAATTTATTTTACAAGTTCTAATTATACCATGATTTTAGTGGGATGTTTTATCTAATAAATATAATCAAAATTAGAATTTAATTTCATATCAAAAAGATTTATTTAGGAAAAATTTTGAATCAAATTTGACTACCGTCGATCATCATAATCTGACAAGCAAAGCACGATTAAACGTCATTACGTACACAAATTGGCTGTACTTCGCTATAATAAATTTATACCTTAAGCGCTGCTCTTCTTTATTTACATTTTGGCCCACTATAAGGATTTACTGGATTAATTTATGATTTTAAATTGTTGCACTTATGAAAAGATTTTGGAACTGGCTTCAAAATTAAATGAATTTAATAGTTAGGATAGGATTTATGTCGCGTAATTGCTGTTGGGTCCGTTTTGGGAAGACGGGACCGGAAACTTGCCGAAAAAGTCACAAATGTCTTCCCAAAATGGTTCAACTGGATGTTGATGTTTAATCAAATTTTTTGAAAAACCTCGCAATTGCAAAAATGGAATAACTGGTTTTATATGCAAAAGAACTAGACATGAAGCTAGTTATGCGATGTCTTTATGTCTTACAAACATGAATAAAATTTGAAAAAAAATTCTTTGGTATATTCAACGTTTGTGAGCGTCTAGGAAGTCTAGTTGTTAATATTTAATCGATCTGATATGATTTCATTTTGTTTCATCATTAAACATCGGTGTTTGAGATAAAACTAATTATGCAAGAACGCATAATTATTTACAGGTGCCGCAAGGTTCGCGTCGAGTAGTCCGTCTACGAGTAATATTTTTACTGGAAAAACGTTCACGTGGAGTTCGGACTTGACGATAGACGTTTGATATTGACAAATCACTTAAGTTCGATAACTTCCTGTTCGTACAGTCTCAATTCTTCCCATCGGTAGTTATTCTCACGATGCGTTTTTCATTATAATTTCTTCGTGTCTGAAAGGCGTCTGGGACAAATTGAAAAATTAAATTAGTTTTATACTTTTTGCTTCCATTATCAGTACTGCGAATCGATTAGTTGATATTTATTTATTCCGGGTTATAATTTTTTGAAGTGCATGATAAGACGTCACAGCTCGCATCAAGGCACCAGTAGCCAATAATTAATTATTAATGTGTGAATGAAGAACGTTACTATTATTTATCTTCAGTGTCGTGTTCGTACTGAATAGTGGACAGTCCTTAAGATTTTCACTATTTTCAAACAGTCTAATAGTGTGGGTTAGGTCATTGTTGCAAAACGCCATCCAGTTATGGTACTGCCCATCATTTCAACATAAGCGTCCTCATAATTCTCATTCATTCTTTTCTCACAACAGTTGCTTGTAACAATCTTCGACTGGTTATCCTCTTTACATTGCCAATCCATCTCTGCTGAGGGTCACCATACATTATTTTCCATACCATACTCTTTTAGTCATTTAGTTGATCCTCTTATCCATGAGAGGCATTTGCGATAACACTGCGCGGGGTTAGTCATGGGTTTTTTTTGTTAGTTCGGTCAGGTTTCTGTGATGACTTTTAAATGTCCACGTCTGCTTTTGTAGGTCAGGTCAGGGGATACATCAGGAGGTATTACACCCCCTCTTCTTAGTGTAGATTTTACAATACACATTTATCCTTGGGATTTGGTTTTAGTCGCAGTATAAACCTGTTCAAGCTATTGCTAAAACTTCTTTATACTGGGACTAAAAACAAATCGTGGGGATAAATGTGTAATGTAGAATTGAGCCTTAGTAATTTTAGTATGCTGGTATAGAGTTAAAATAGTTATGCTTATGTCCTATTGAATAAATAGCCGCTACTCTAACAGGAAAGAGAATTTCAGGTAATAATATGTGATTGCAATGGTTGTCTAAATATAGCGATTATCGGCCAATTCCTCCAATAGAAATGATTGCCTCACCACTTAAAAGAAAAGATCATGACCAGTGTTTCACAAGGCAAGATTTCTCGTTTTGCTCGATTATTTCTTGTCTAAATATAGCGATTTCCGGCCAATTTCTCCAATAGAAATTGTTGCTTATACTCCCACTGAAAAGGAAAGATCATGACTAGTATTTCACAAGGCAAGATTTCTTGTCTTGTATATAGCAAGACGAGAAATTAAAATATGTCTTGTCTTGCTTCATTCTTGCAAACAATAATCTTGTCAAGATAAATCTTGCATATTTCTTGTCTTGCATGTTTTCGATGAAAATAATATGGGAGCTTCCCTTTCTTGCTTTTTCTTGCAAAATACGTGCATTCTTGCAACCCGGGGATCTGACAAAGGAGCAAAATGCAAGAAAGTCTTGTAACTCTTGCACTTTTCTCGCAAGTTTTCTATAATAAAATAAAACTTATAATATAAAACCCATAACATGAAATATGACAAGAGAGCAATAATAGAAGAAAATGCAAGAAAATCGTGTAACTATCATCTTGTTCTTGTCTTGCATTTTGTGCAAGAACAAGAAAAATACAAGAATCTCGTGAAACACTAATCATCACAGCCAATGATAATGTAAACTCGACAGAATGAATGAGTCATCCGTAGTGTTCTAAAATCACATTTCCGTCGCATTTTTTCCGACAGGCAACGGTTGCTAGGCTCCTTCCTGGTTTTTTATATTCTAAGGTCATGCCCTCATCGGCTGTTTGGTTTTGTTGTTTTAGTTGGGTCTAGATTGTAAGAGCTTCTATACACCTGGGGACGTGGGGACCAACCAAAGGCTCGAATCTCGAATATCCTTGATATTTGAATACCTAGGTTATTGGTTTCCTTCAACTATATGATCCTAGAGATGCGTCTTGGCTCTTCCTTTAGTTCATAAAATACTTTGGAACTCCAGTTTTTTTATTTTTTGACCAACAACATAAATTTTGTTCACTTCGTACAAATCGTAAGCGTATAACCTTTTAAGATACTGTAAGTAGAAAAATAAATTTATTGCAGAGCTGTGTAAAGTGTAGATAAAGGAAAAGTTATTCATTTTATGGATGACAATTTATAAATTTCATGAACCCTGTGTGATGTCTGTTACGGTCTTTTGTCGTATCGTTTTACTTCATCGATGAAATATCCTCAAATAGTAAATCGCATTCGTGATTATTTTTCAAAGCGTAAAAAATGGTGATGCACAACATAAAGGAAAATAAAAGTATTTCGCATTTTTTACAATAATACCACCCACATTGGTAATTTTGCTTTTAAATTGTGATTCCTGGCACTCAAAAATGTTCAAATCTATTTGCTCAAGTTAGTATTTATAGGCTTTCCTCTTAGAAGCTAATGGAATATAAACATAAAAAAGTCAAATTTTGTTTTGTTCTTTAAAAATTATGCCTTTTTAATTAAATTTGTTTTCTCAACATTGCGTGTAGTACCTGTTAGGAGGTTAAATGCAGCGACAGCAATAAAATAAAGAAATGTTTCCACGCTTTTGAGCTTATTTCCATTTCTTTGCTCCTGGATGACTAGATAAGGGAGGTAGAAGTAGAACTTGTTTTAAATTCAACTACAATCTCGACACAACAATGCTTATGATCTCTTCTTATGGTTACTATATTTTTTAAATAAAATAAGGTAGTTTATGATCTTGTTGTAGTATTCAAATTAAAGTTTCATTCTTCAACTTAAAATTTTCTAAACTCAGGCAAGTCACGTAGTTTTATAATTGGACTTTAATTTTTGTTACAAATCCACAATTAGTCAGAATTGTCTCAAGTAGTTATTATTTGTTATAAACAATTATTCGAACATAGTTTGGCTGTAGATAACAGTGGCGTCTTCTAACCAACTAGACAATATTTTGGTCCTCTCGGTTTGAACCATGAACTTCATGTGGACAAATAAACTTGATTGTTTGTGACAATCGATTGTTTTTCATCCAACTTCTATTTTTATTTTATGTGGAAGTTTTGCAATGTTTTGAGATTTTGAACTCGGTTCAGTGATATTTGAAATTTGAATCTTAACCTTACTTTTTATAGCATACTTGGGGCACGTTATTGGGATTGGATTCTGTGAATGGGAAAAGTGTTACGATATTACGAATATTAAAGATATAAATAGTACGAATAAAATTATATCTGAAAATAAACGATATCGTACGTACACGTGCTTGCATGATAATATCAAGTGAGGTTTGTAAATAACCTCGTTACCCAATCAATACGAGCATTTTGCTTTCAAAATCACATAAAATACCACTTACATGTTGAACACGAAGATAAAAATATGAATTTGCTTCAACCGTTCACCATTTATCTTCTCAATTAGAATTGAACCGTATTATTGGTAATCGATGAGTTTATCAATTGAAATTCTATGAAGACTATTGTGTATCGTGAATGAAATAGTAATTTTTATCAAATTTACTCTTCTTCCATAGGGTAACCTCGCTTTACTATTTTTATCAACAGGAAGTCGAGTAACGCAATAATCTTCGTTCATTGATCAAAAACTTAACTAAACGAGAATTATAAATAAACGGATCGTTTATTTCTTTTATTTTTACCAAGGTTAATGTGGAAATCTAAAACTCATGTGTATGATATTAGGAAAGTATGTAAATATTTTCATTCTGTAGAGCTGAATTTGCCAAAAATTTCTATTGGTAAATAAAAATTAATTTGATCCTCGTTCAGATTATAATGTTTTCTTTTAGTATGAAATCGTGAGGTCGATTTGTCTAGCAATGTAAAATAAACAAATATTACGAATACTTTCCTCATTTGACATTGAAAAAATCGTTATCAGTGATGCAAATAAGTTGGAATTTTATCTTAAGAATTGGTAGACGAAACGGGAACTGTTGGAAAGATTCAGTGAACTCTTTGGAATTCTGAAAAAAAAATAATTTTCTTCTCTCTGTAAAGATAATAAACATCATTTGAAACAATTTCATGGCCCGTGTGCAATTTACGCACAGAAGACAGAAAGGTCCCTATGAGTAACAAATCAAAGGTCCTACAGATACTAATTTTTTTAGCCCCCAGAATGCTTGGTTTTTGAACGTCTTCTGCGATGGAATAAACGAATCTATTTTGCTCAGAACCGGCCTGAAATAAATTTTTAGAGTGCTCCCCAACACTCTGTACAGTCAGCCTCACAATTAATGGCCACCCGGTTATACGTTTAGCACGAATTGTGGATGTAACCATCATAACACCCCATACTTAAATTAAGGGTGGCCCTGGGGTATAGTCAGGGTGGCCAATGATTATGAGGCTGACTGCATTAAAATCATATAGGAAATGTGCTCCATTTGACTCTCCATAATTGGTGATACACTAGGGCAGCTTTTTAGATTTTGAGGAAATTGTTCACTAAGGAACTTGATAAATTATCACGTTCCTACTAGTTCTGCCATTACAAACATATGCAGAACGTTGCATATAACAAAATGTGTGGTCTGTCTATAATTCAAGTGATCTAATTTTATCTGCTGTACTAAAACATTTTTGCTATTGTCCCTTTCTTTAGTATCGATAGTATTGAACCATCCTGTATATACTCATTAAGTGTACTCTTATCCCCAGGGGGGGATTTACCACTAGGCTAACCTAGGCTGTAGCCTAGGGCCGCAAGCCCAAAGGGGCCGCACAAAAATGAGCTGTTACAATGGTACAAGTAACAAAACTTGAAAACTAAATTTTGATACAGTGGCTCATGAAAATAATTTTATTATTTAATTACCATTAAAGATAATAATAACAATAGTAAGGGCCCAAAACTGGAGTTTGCCTAGGGGCCCAAATTTTACAAATCCCCCCCTGCTTATCCCATTTGTGCTTTCAAACTTTATAGAATAGTAATATTTTCTTTGATGGTAGAAAAATAGAAGAAAAATCGTATAGGTATGGTGTAAAGTGCCAAATTGGTCATCTGAGCTTAACAAAAGTAAAGCATGTTATTTTAATAAATTTGTAAAAGTGGAGTTCCGTCCCTTTTTCGTGTTAACAAAGGCGGTCACTAAACACCTGCCTTTTTAGTATTTCGTACATGTATAATATCCGCATCTGAGTGTGTATAGGAGAAGTTTAAAAATCTTCCAAGTTCTTTGCATCGAGTTACAAAAGCTTTGATGGTTGGGTGGAACGAACACCTGTGCCTTTACCACTCACCATCGCCATATCCAAGAATAATATCCATTGTACCACGTATAAGAATAGAATTTTGAAGCTTTTCAAACTAACAGGTCTTATAAACCTTGAACCGTCTATTCAATCACGGAATTTTTATTTTTCTTTCTTTATTGTATCTTCGATGATTAGTGATTTCTTTTCATCCACGAAATCCAAGTTTTTTTTATTATAAACGAATTTGAATTCATTAATTTGATTGGCACAATACAAATGTTAATCGACGTTTTAGCTATACCCAAACTCCCACTCACATCAAATCAAAAGCAAGATATTACAATCAAAAGATATAATACACCTCATCAACTATAATACTCTTTTTTTTGAAAAACGACGTGTTATACGCTTCGTTTAATCAAGGATTTATACGATGTAAGAGAAATTTATGAAGGCAAATGCGACGCTCATCTCTCGGTTTCAGATTTATCAACTGGTACATTATGAGTTTTGTATTTCGACATGTCATTGACTGCTTCAGACGTACAAAAATAAGTACATTGTTTTTTTGAGATTAACCTACTTATCTTAAATACCAGAACTATTTTCTCGAAGAATTTGTCAATTTTAAAAAAAGTTTCAAAATGGCGAAGAATGAGGTTAGGGTTGAAATTTATGATGCACGAAAGATGCTACCGATACTACCCTTTATAGAGATTTATATGTTTGTGTACTTGTTTCCAACGATTAATCAAATTTTTGTAACTTTCTACGGATTTATTTACTAGGTATACTCTTCACTTTTTTTTTACTTTTTTTTTCTTGAGAGATTACTACTCATACTACCTACTACATTTACTACTCCCTCATTTTTCATTAGTCATACAATTTTTATCTAATCTATAGTCCGGTGCACTACTGAAATTTTACATAGTGTTCGTGGGACAAATTAGTATAAAGCTGAAACCTTTGATATTGTATTGTACTTATAGCCCTTATTATAGTACTAAAAGTCCCCACCCTTCCGAGGGCTGGAACATCCCCAAAATTGCGTTTGAATCTCAAAAATTACCCTTTTTATCATATTTTTGCAATTATCTCGAAAAGAAGGTAGTAAGCGAAAAATTATAAAGAGTCAAAAATTGAAGAGGATAAAATTATACGGCAAAAATCTCATTTGAAATTTTTCAAAACATTTAATAGTTTTTGAGAAAAATGTTATTGAAAGTTAACCTATTTTGCGCGTATTACAGTACTCATGGGTTGCGCGATCAAAGTGTTGCTGAACGCCCTATTTTACATTATTGAAAATTTCTCATTATCTATCAGATTTAGAAAAAAACAAAAAATATGTAGTTGAAGAGGACATCTTCAGCTTTAAATTACATGCAAAATATTTTGATTTTAAGTAATTTATCATGGAGAAAAAAAATAATGAATGTAAAATAACCTAATTTTTCTTAAAATTTAAAAATCTCCTAAAGTAATTGAGGAAATATAAAATCTATGTAGGATTACTATCTTCATGATGTATACTTTAATGTCCTAAGAACAAAATTTTTTTCGAGTTCTATTTTGACAAAAAATTGGACTTTGAAATTCATAATTTAAAAAAAAAAATTTTCTTAGATATTTTTCTATCTTTAAAGGACTCTCAAATAATAAAGAAGAGATCTAAGGCCATAAATTTTAGTTTGTAGAAAGCCTATAGTATACGTTTTAAGAAGCCATCTTAAAAATTTACATTATTTAACGTTTTCATCAAAAAAATTTCAACAATATGAAGAAAGATCGAAATACGTAGTTTTTTTCCGAAATTGGTCATTACTCGCTTAATTTTTGAGAATTCAAACTTTTTCTTGAACGAAAATAAAGGTAATACTCTAAAGGTTTTATATCTGCTAAACGCATCTTGATAGGAATTCTACTTTAGAAACGACAGCAGTTTGTACGATGAAGAAAATGAGCAAAAAAATTGTAGTTCACTGCAGTTATGAAATTTTACATAAATGGTGAACCTGGAACAAAATTATCTAGCTCTAAAATTTTTGCTATTGTTTAGTACTTATAGTCCTTATTATCATACTAAAATTCCTCACCCTTCCGATGGGGGAAACCCCCCAAAATTGCACTTTTACGCATATTTATGAAATTATCGGGAAAACTAGGAAAATAATAAAGAGATAAAAATTTAAGCCTATAAAAAATTCACCATTTTTATTTGAACTCAAAAATCGTAACTAATGCAGCCCTCCAATCTTAGAGGAAAATTATAAATTCTTTTACATACGCAGATAAAACGTATAGGTACTTGACACAAATTAATATTGTAATAATTTATAATTTAAATAGCGGATGAATCTGAGGGATGGGCCTATTAAGTCTAAATCGAGATGTGTTAATTTTTAGAAAACTATCAAGACATTAGTTACTATTGACGAAATGCTCTGTAATCCAAAATATTTTGGAATATACAGGGCGTTTCCTAATGTACTTAACTCTGTACACTCCAAAATATTTTTAAATTGTAGAGCATGTCGTCAATAGTAACTAATGTTTTGATAGTTTTCTTCTAAAATTAACACAGCTCGATTTGAACTTAATAGACCCATCGCTCAGACTCACCCTGTATTAACACAAACGAAATAAAATAAAAACTAATCTTCTAATAATTCGACGCTCTCTTATTCCAGTTCTTGAAATATATTGCTGCAGGAATTGCCTAAACATTTTCCACACAAATTTGAACAATTAAGGTTTCCCCCATCGGAAGGGTGGGGAATTTTAGTATGATAATAAGGACTCTAAGTACTAAACAATAACAAAAATTTTAGAGTTAGATAATTTTGTTCCAGGTTCACCATTTATGTAAAATTTCATAACTGCAGTGAACTACAATTTTTTTGCTCATTTTCTTCATCGTACAAACTGCTGTCGTTTCTAAAGTAGAATTCCTATCAAGATGCGATTAGCAGATATAAAACCTTTAAAGTATTACCTTTATTTTCGTTCAAGAAAAAGTTTGAATTCTCAAAAATTAAGCGAGTAATGACCAATTTCGGAAAAAAACTACGTATTTCGATCTTTCTTCATATTGTTGAAATTTTTTTGATGAAAACGTTAAATAATGTAAATTTTTAAGATGGCTTCTTAAAACGTATACTATAGGCTTTCTACAAACTAAAATTTATGGCCTTAGATCTCTTCTTTATTATTTGAGAGTCCCTTAAAGATAGAAAAATATCTAAGAACATTTTTTTTTTAAATTATGAATTTCAAAGTCCAATTTTTTGTCAAAATAGAACTCGAAAAAAATTTTGCTCTTAGGACATTAAAGTATACATCATGAAGATAGTAATCCTACATAGATTTTATATTTCCTCAATTACTTTAGGAGATTTTTAAATTTTAAGAAAAATTAGGTTATTCTTATATATCTCATAAAAAAATAATTCATTATTTTTTTTCTCCATGATAAATTACTTAAAATCAAAATATTTTGCATGTAATTTAAAGCTGAAGATGTCCTCTTCAACTATATATTTTTTGTTTTTTTCTAAATCTGATAGATAATGAGAAATTTTCAATAATGTAAAATAGGGCGTTCAGCAACACTTTGATCGCGCAACCCATGAGTACTGTAATACGCGCAAAATAGGTTAACTTTCAATAACATTTTTCTCAAAAACTATTAAATGTTTTGAAAAATTTCAAATGAGATTTTTGCCGTATAATTTTATCCTCTTCAATTTTTGACTCTTTATAATTTTTCGCTTACTACCTTCTTTTCGAGATAATTGCAAAAATATGATAAAAAGGGTAATTTTTGAGATTCAAACGCAATTTTGGGGATGTTCCAGCCCTCGGAAGGGTGGGGACTTTTAGTACTATAATAAGGGCTATAAGTACAATACAATATCAAAGGTTTCAGCTTTATACTAATTTGTCCCACGGCTAATGCTAAATGCACTGTAGTACTAGTAATAATAAGTTAAATTTTTCCTCCACCCTTAAGGTGTGTTCGTACACCTTACAGGTTACATAATTGCATTCTTTTGTTTAATGGATCACATTCACAGATGTAGATACATAACCTCATATTTACATATTGGTAATACATCAAATAAGGTACAATATGAAAAAAATAAACAAATAGTTGTTGATTTCACAATAATTGTTGTTACATATCAAATTTTATTTTGCACTTCTTGATTGGAAGAAGATAAATGTGAGGTAAATGAACTCTTTTCTCTTGCAACACATCCCACCCCCAAAACAAACGATTTTGAAATGCTCGATTCATTGACATTTTCATATCCACCCAGTATGGTCTTAGAGAAAGTCATTGCAAGTCCAAACTATTTGTTCTTCCTTCACTGCCACTCTTCAGTAATTCCACCTACAGAAATTAAAGTAAAATAAGCTATTTACGTTACGCCATTCATAATTATGCAAATTAAACTCTTCTTGTGCAGAAGGTTATGTTGTCAGGTTGTTAATAAATTAATTCATTATTTACCCATTTAAAAAAAACATTCATGCGCGTTAACTTTTATTTGCTAATTATAAAATTATCGAGTTACGCCTCAAAACCTTTAAGAATTGCAATGTGGGAGGTCACATCCTGTGTTAAAATACTATCCAAATATTGATTTTAAGTCATGAACATCAACATTTTCATTTAAAATAACCATTTTTGACAAATATACATCTTAGTACCCTACCTTAAAGTCGTCTTTACTTGTTGATTTAAGTTTATTGTACTTTTATGTGTAGGCACGGTTTTATAACGATCGAAATTAATTTGTTTATATACTGGTTGACTCGAGGCTTATCTTAAACTATTTTAAACCCAAAGAATCGACACAAATAATAAAACTATTTTCAAAAGAAAAACAGGAGCAAATGTCGATGATGCGTGGGTAGCACTATTGAAGGTGTTGGGAAATGCAAAAGGTATAAAGAAAGAAGTTGGTAGAGCTGTGGATATTTCTAATCAGTGGCGTAAATAATGGGGCCCGCATTGCGGGAAGGCCCCCCGAAGAATTCCGTACTTTGTACTATAAAGAGGCATTTAAAAAAAAAGTTTTAATTATGTATTTGAGAGTTTGAAAAAGAAGTAGAAGTACTTATCTTCATTTGTAAACTATTTAAAAAGATCGGTTGTAAAAGTTTTAGAAATAGTCACAAATGAACCCTAACTTATATGAATTTTTATAAGAAATAAATACCTCATAAGCTTAAAGTAAAAATATGCAGTTATGCAAAATCGACAGACGATTAATTCTAGACAAATAACGTACCTGTTGATTCAGTAGATTTGATGGAAAAAATTCGAAAGGCCCCACTCTGAATCTTGAGAGACCCCGAAGTTCTTAGTTACGCCACTGCTTCTAATAAATTAGAAAACAAAATTCCAATCTTTAAAAATGAGCTGTATGGACGCTGCACGTTGGACGCGAGAGACTGATAGCTCGTATCCTCGCATGGATATTTTGCAACGCAAGGTTGGAAACACTGCATTGGCATTTTACAAGTGGTCCAAGAATATAACATGAGAAAAATTTAAATTCATCTTGGTAGCTCACCCACATATTTTCTAATTTTAGAAGTACCTCCGTGGCTCAAGGTGTTTGCTCATCACTTTGCTCGAGTGATAACAATATGGAATAAGACTAAACCCATTTTTATTATGTTTTCATGCATTATTGAGGAATTGGGGGGCCAAGACAATATTGTATTTAAAAAATTACCTTTTTCGTAAGAATTAGAAATATACTTTTCGATTTGATCGAGCTTGAGTCTTGCTATAAAATTATTGGGGGGCTGCTTTTTATACTTTTAAAGAGGCGGTAGAATCAAAGAAGAAATGTCTGACTAATGGCCTCAACAGCCGATGCTAATTAATACTGCAAAAAAATAAGAAATCAATAAAAGGTTATAGAATGCGGCAGAGGGCGCTGGTGTAATTAATTTTTGTAGCGTTAAATTGGTAAATTGTTTTTCGTTCATTGTTTATTTATAAATTAGTCGTAAATGAACTTTATCAATTGACAATAAATACAATTATCAGAAAGGTTGTTTTAAGCGTATCTCTAACAAACATCAATTTATTGCGGAAATTGAACGCAATAATTTATAATTTAATTAATTGATTTATAATAGGGTAATAAAATCTTTTAAATTCATCTCTTAGGAGAGCAATTAATTATCAATTAAATCTTACTTGATTTGATTATTATCTTCCTTTTTTACTGCCACCAAACTTGTTATTTTCGTAAATTACCCATGAGAAAGTGTTCTTAAAATTAAGATTTGCAATTTTTATAATTAAATTGTTAATTGAGTTGTTAGTTTCTAAGTGCTATTCCACTATTTTAAATTTGATCTAAAGTTTGCTATCCCTGCCCTTGTGTAAGTTAGTTTCAATTACTCAAGATTCATTCATAGAAGTGTTTCCAAGTGGTATTTGGTGTGATTATCGTATAATGGAGACTGAAAACAGCATATTCTGAGAGAAACCCACGTCTTGTATGAATGTTGATGAAATTTTTCATACTGAGTTCTCAATACCCTAAAGACCAGTTTATACTGTAAAAAAAGTGTGCATTTGCCTCATCATTTTTTTAAACCACTTCTTGTGAATTCAATTTTTTAAATCCTAAATACTAGCTGAAATAGAATTTTTCTTTCATAATTTTGGGAGCAAATTTTTACACTTTTGATAATTAGTAACTAAGAATTAAGTTTACCGAAAAAAAACTTATTAACAGTTATGTATCAATAATTACCTAAGCACTGCTAGGCTTCTCATGAACTTCAACTTTCGTATCCCTGTATAATGTATATCATGTGCTAAAGATTTATAGAAATGTCTTCAAGTCATGAAAACCCTCCGGGAGCAATTGATGGGGGAGGGGAGACGCCCCCGCATTTTTTAGAGGAATTCAGACCTTTCTAGTGATCCTTAGAGTGTGATGTATAATGCCACCCAATTTCAAATTCTTAGGATGCTTAAAAGAACTTACGAGTCAAAGTAACAAAATCACAAGAATTGGTTAAAAGGATGATGAGGCAAATGCACACTTTTTTTGCAGTAAACTTTGATCTTTAGGGTATAAAAAACATTTCGTCAAAATTTATTCAATGCGTGGGTTTTTCTCAGTACACACTCGTTCACTCCACTAGTAACTCGTAATATGTAATTTGATTTCATGTCGCGCAAAAGAAAGTTTAAAATAAGTGGTCTTGGCCACAGTGGAGACAAAATTCAGCTTTTGACGTTCCAGTACCAGCGCTTTTCAGAATTTTGAAAAACCCCAGTTAACCGTGTTAGGAAAGAACCGTCAGTTCTCTTCTCATCCCCATTTCAACGAACTTGTAATTAGAGGGAAAAGCTCGTTAGTTCGGCCATAAACGGAATGTTTCCAGATGCGAATACCAATCATCGCATTTGAAAGCAACTCTCGTAATCGAAGGTTTCAGTCCTGGTAAACATTATTTTTCTCTAATCTAATCTCCCATATTGATAGAATGGATTTCGAAATATTAAGAAGTTTTCCTCATTATTTGCAAAATTACCTTTTTGCATTTGTGGTAGTGGGAGTTCAAAATCGAAAAAATCCATGCATTTGGAGATATAAGGCCCACGAAGCGAATTTTGGTTATGGTTCAAGAGAGTGGCTCTGATCCCCATTTTGAAATTATAACGTAAACTGTTCTGCTAATTTAACTTGTACTGTTCACACTTTGTGATTAACAAAGTAAATTTTTTTTGCTCATTTGACCTTTTATAGAAATCGTTTTATTTTCCATTTGAAATACTTTAAAAGGTGTAATTGACCTTTATAAGCTTATTATCAAGTGCCGTTCGTTAACAAGATTTCTAATTCTTCGTAGAACAATTAAACCAGATTTTCTCTCAACTTGTGTATTCACGGTATACATTTTGATCAACATTTAGCGGTGATTTACTATAAACTAGACTTGTATTTTATTGTTGTATTTCCATTTCTAGTGTTGTTAACAATTCCTTATGGTCTTCCATTAAAAAGTGAGATAATAAGGAAAACCTACGTGAGTTACTTGTATAAGTATATATGTTCAATCTTCAGTTACCTATTAGGTACGTAAAAGGTAAATAATTATAAGAAAATTACATTCTAATTTACTCGAACGCCTTTCACAAAAATGTGGGCTAATTCTATTTTTGAAAATTTTTATTGACTAAGCCGCTAGGCAGGGATGTGCTAACCTAATACATTTGAGTGGGCTTTTGAGTTTAGAGAACTGTTCTAACTTACTTACAAGATTTGTTTGGTTCATTTGTATCTCATGAGCTTTTTAAAACAAGAAGAGCCCTAAAGCTTATTATATACGCAGAATCGAACCCATCATCTCGCGTATAGTGTAATTTTAAACGCTACTAGTTTATTTTTCACGTATCTTTGGTAAAATTGATCTAAAATTGGGGTCGGTAACACTGCTGCAAGTGTTGATAAATATTTTCATGTCGCATTTTACGCACGAGTAAACTCGTAGTCGTATAGTGGATGTTTAAACCGTGGATAAAGCTTAGGAATGTTTTTTCGAAAATTATGTTGCCGGGGTATTAAATTATAATAAATTATTTTTTATATTTTTTGAAATCTTTTGTATGGTTTTTATTTATAAGTCTGGCAAGTGCGTTGTCAGGTAGATAACCTGCACCTTCGCGTAAGGGAATACGTGTTTTTGTAATAATTTACGTATTTATAGAAAACTCGATTCTATTGTTATTTGTTTGATACCAATTTAAACGTAAGCTCAATTCGTATGTAACAAGTTGTCGATTCACAATGAAGAAAAAAATATTGTGAATCTCCTTAAGGCAATATTGTAAAGAAAATAAAGAAAACGAAGAATCTCGGAGAACATATAAGTATATTACACATAAATAGATAAAGCTAAGATAATATCCGGAGTTAAACCGGACTGTGTGTGAAAATTTATCTTGGATACTTTTTAATTATTGTAATTTGTAAGTTCATTTTTTTGCGACGCTTTTCTTCAGACGTACGATTTTATAAGCGCTCCAGAACACGTCAAGTTGATTTCCGATTGCCATGTAGTTGAAATAAAAAAAACACCCTGTATATTTTACTGACAATTTTCTCAAGACTATTATAATACTAGAAATCATTCCGAAGTTCAAGCGGGGTCGATTCTTTTAGCCACTTTTTTAGTTCTCCCAATTTCTTAATAAATAGAAATGGTGAAAAGAGTTTTCATTTATTTTCAGAAGAAAATATTTTTATTTGTTACTCAATTGTAAAACGTCACTTAACCCAGTCGTCTGTAACTTTTGAAAATCAGTGTTTACAAGTTTGACTTTCAAAGCTTTCTAAAAACAATCTAGGGCAATTTTTGACGCAACTGACAAAATTCGTTTAATTATAATTTACTTATTTAATTTGTAAGCGAATTAAGCGTGAGTAACAAACAAAGTCAGGTAACTGTTTTTACAGGCTCGGCTGCGGCTCGCCAGTCATGATCCTCTTTGCGCCTTTTTAGCCAGTTTTACCTGGCTTGTATAATGTTAAATACTAGTTTTTCAATAATAAGATCACAAATGCTCAAACTTTTACCGGTAAAATTTTAATTTTACAATTTTTCGTTAATGATATATGAGTGAGTAAATTACAGGACATCCTGTATATTTGTAAACTTAAGATCTATGTTAATCTATTAACGCCATTTAGTATTTATTTGTAAACACCTTTCGCTAAGTGGATGCCACTTTTGTCAATCTTCGGTAGCATTTTTTAAAATTACAACCCTCGGGTGAATTATACTTATTAGCCCCCAAAAGTGAAACTGAAAATTGATATCATTAGTTTTAATAGGATATATTCTTTCTTTTGGTCGTCACGTTCTTTTCTTCTAAGCCGATGTGTGAGGATCTGTGTTAAAGCGCTAAAGGTTTTATTATTTCCAGATGTGTTACTAAGGGATACTAGGGTGGATTTGGTTCGAGAAGTAAACAACCCTCTACTCTCTTTTACGACTGTGCATATAGGGAATAAATTCTTGGAAACCTTTATGAAGGAACGGGCATTGTACGTGTGTATTATATGGTTTAGGTCAAATTTTCAAACTTTTAGTACTCTGTTAAAGTAATCAATGTAAGTTCTTTGTGGGATAAAATTTAATTAAAGAAAGTGCTTAGTGGGAATAATTGACGTACTAAAATGTTATTTCAAGGGGATTTTTGTGTTTATTCTAGAATTTAAGGGATCTACTGGATGATCAAACGTGCTCAAACACTATTATTTTAACTTCCAAAAATAAATAAGTTGAGTTTATTTTAAGTTAAATCACGATTTAACGATTCTTCGTTATTTTCCCATATGAAGATTTTTATTTTAAAAAATGATATTTATTCCGTTCGTGTATTGTTCGAAACTTAACTCCATAACCGTAAGTAGAGTTAAGTACATTTTCTACATATAAAACCAGAAGTGTCGGAACCACAAACTGTTCCATTTATAGTAGAACGAGTACCATGAGAATTGTTGTACGATTGTATTTCTTGATTAAAATTGCCAAGAATTGCTATAAATGCTTGACCTACCATAAAATCAACCCATATTTGAACACCAATTTAATCTTGCGTTTAATTTGTTTGAGGTTCTCTCATGACCTCAACGATGAGCTTTACATAGATCGCGCATTTTAATTTTTCTACGAACGTGCTGAATGACAGTTTTTCTGACAACTAAATGAATATTGAAAGTAGACTTTTGAAACACTAGTGCGGAAAATTCTTGCCGCACCCAAAACATAAAAAAAATACCACTATGATTATTATTTTCACAATTTAAATTAATTTGTCATTTTGACAGTTAACAAAAATCTTCATTGATGTAGAATATTCACTTTCGTAGAAAAAAAAGTATGAAACACACTTGCAGAAAAGGCTATTGCAAAACTCATATAATTAGAGCACTCGCTTTCGCTCGTGCTCCAACTTTTATATTTTGTTTTGCAATCTACCCTTTTCTGCACTTGAATTTCAATATACTATTTCAATACAAGTAAAGAAATTTTCTAGTTCTTTTATTGCAACCTATTTTCCTAAATGCCTCCCCAGCACAGAAAAGAACTCAAAAAGCCTATAGGATTGAACTCGAAAATCGTGTGTCTTAGGGAAAAAATTACTTTTAGCAAAATGGAAGCTTATCAAATTCCCTACAAGAATGTTTTTATTCATTTTTTTCACTATTCCTTATAGTTTTCGAGATATCTCTTCGCAAAAGTCGTTAATGGATTAACACATAAAATAGTAAAGGAAATTTAATGCCCTTCAATTTTTTCTGAAGACTTTTACTGTAAAACGATAGACTGAGGTGCTAGAGGCAAAAGTTTCACGAAAAGCGCGAGGCAAAAATTTTTGCGGGCAAATATCTCGAAGATCAAAGCAATAGAGAAAAAATTAATTACAATAATCTTGTAGAAAATTTAATAAGCTTTGATTTTGCTAAGGATATTTTTTTCCCTAGAATTTACGGTTTTCGAGATATAAACGAAAACCCCCAAAACAGGACCATTTTCACTCCCCTCCCTCCTTTAGCCATGTGGCTATGACCGGGAACTTATAGTATTTTAATTTTTGACCTCTTAACTAATCCAAACACATTCCTGAAAAAAATTCACCTTCTTCCATGTTCTCTAGGCAGGGCTGGACTGGAAAAAAAAATTAGTACCGGGAAATCATTAGATCATTAGGTCCAGGTTTATATTTTTTATTTTTTCAATTTATCTAAATATTTGCAATATAGTTCTTTCATAATCACATCACGGGTCACTGGGAAATTCCCGGTAGCCCGCCGGGCGAATCCAGCCCTGTCTTTAGGTATAACACCTTCGTTGACTATAGAACTAGAGTTTAACATTTGTTTTGTGGACTATAATGTATTTTTGGAGGAGTCCAAAGCTGTTCTTCTTTTTCGTGGTATGCCACAGCACACATCAAAGTATGAAACCTGTAATTAAACGTGGATTCTAATCAGAAAATTGAGAAGGTTTCATAAAACTATTTTATCCTCGGTGGTGTACCATTGCCTTTAGTGAGTAGAATAAAGTTTTAAATAGTACCTACAGTCAGCCTCAAAATTATTAGCCACCCTGGCTACACGTCAACAACAAGTTGTTGATTTACTACGGCAAAATAAAGCTACCCCTCAATTTAAATAGGGGGTGTTATGATGGTTTCATCCACAATTCGTGCTAAACGTATAGCTAGGGTGGCCATTTATTGTGTGGCTGACTGTACATAATACAATGTATACTTTTGGAATTTGATTATGAAACAAAATGTACCGGTAGAGCAGTTTCTGTGCTGTGGTATGGCAAAAGGAAATTTTATATCACACTGTTCTGTTGGTGTGAGATTAAAAAAGGTGCAATAATCACATAATTATGCAGTAAGCTAAACAATTTGTTACAAAACGTTATTTGTAGTCGGACTCACAGTACACGTGTTTAATTACACGCATTGGTTAATTTTAATGCGATGCTGAATGTTCGTAATCCGTAACGAGCAACTACCTTAACTCTTTTCTTTAATAACACGGACTAGGCTTTTTTATTTGCAGGGCTGCATTTTTATGTTGATCCACTGATGTAGCTTGTAATAAGAGTTGTAATGCGTGTATTTTACCTGATGCCTGATGCGCTAGATCGGTCCGATTGTATACATAATTGTAAAGTGCTACCGCGTAATTAGGATTATTTTAAACCAAAATGATTGTTTTTTAGAATTGATTTTTAAATAATACTTCGGTTTAGCTCCAAGCTAACCATAACAAAAAGCTTAGAACCGGAAATTTGGGTCTTCTCCATCTGTTCGTACGTGTGTGGCTTTGCATAATAGCAAAAATACCCTCAAGCCTTGTGGTAACTTGCCAATTACATTTAAATGTTGTAGTGCAAAATAATCAATTTTTGTACCTTTAGGTCATGTTTAAATGAAAAAACTTTACGAGACTGGTTGTTACGCTTTGGAATCGTAAGCTGTGACGGTTCTTGTAACAAATTGAAGAATATGGTTTGACAAAAGAGGTTTAAATTTCCTTTTTTCAAGGAAACTGACGTTTTTGTTATACAAAGTTTTATGTTAGACTTATTGACGACAATAAGCTTTTGAACGGTTTGGTAACATTGGAATGACTATTGTGCTCTAGAAATATATTTACTCTTATTAGTGGCTAGTGGAAGTTGACATTTTGAATTTTTAAGGATAACACAGTATTTCCTCCTAATCATCTAATAATTACTTAATCCACTGGCGGTAGTCGAGACATCGTGCATCTGTGTAAGTTCAATTTTTATATGCAGCTCCAGGCGTCTTAGATAGCGTGAGACATAGAGGGTACTTATACCCCACCACTTTAAGTAAAATCACATTAATTTCAAATTACTGTCGTCTTCATAATTACGATAAAGTGTAAAGATTTTTTGAAAACGCGCCTGATGTCTGCATATTTAATTATCGCCATCTTCAAACAGGAAGAGACTCTTTGCGTCGATTACCTATTACATAATATTGATAATACCGCGATGCTCTTGATACATAGCCAGTCTACCTGTCTGTAGTATGCAAACTACAAACTCATTAGATACAAAGTACGTACCAGCCGACTCATTCAACTCACCACATGTAATTCATACGTTTGTCCGGTTTCATACTCTCGGTAAAAACTCGCCCATCTAGCTCTATACTTAATTATCGACTAATATTTTCCCATTGAAACAAGAATCGCATGTAAATTATTAATATCGTTTTGTTAATTTTATTTTATTATAAAATAGTGGATACAGTGAAAGTATTTCCCATACTAATTATGTGTCATTTGTAAGAATTTTTATAGGGTTTTGTTTTAACCGATTAACATTGATTTTAAAATTCTTTTGTTTAATTTTCCTTACGTTTATGGAAACGTAAATTTCCTTGAAGCGAGGTTGTGTAATACAAAAAAAGAGTCACATCCCTAACAAAGTAAAACTATAAATTCAAGTCTTTAGTTTGGAGCGATCGTATGTTTGAAAGACTTTATATAGAAGAATTGCACTATAACATATGGCCGTGAGAAGATGGTATGAAGTTGAAAACTTTGTGTACTATTGTGGAATTAAATTTATTGGATTTTTCAAGTATAGAATGAAAATTTTAGTTGCTAACCTTGCGGATCGATTTTTCATTTTATGCTTACACGATCAAGTCCGGGACCCATGCAGAGAGCATCAACACTTCTTAAAAGCTACAATTTGGGTGTTTTCCAAACTGCATTACAATTTCCTCTTGCTCTATTTTATGGTTACTTCAATAGAAGTAACAGGTAAAAAGATTGTTATATGAAATTGATTATTAGGATTTTTAGATATAGGGTGTTCCAGAATTGTTGGAAAATATCTCGAGATGGGAGTTCTCCTCCAATTTTTAGTCGGAATCCTTTATAAACATTCTTCTCTCAGTGTCCATCTTTCGTGATTGATATTATAGTCAATTTGAGTTGTAGATACATATTGGCATTATGTGCAGTGGTGTATTTATAGAGAGGGCTTATGGGGCCTGGTATCTCCCGAGTGACTCAATAATAATAATCAAACCGCAGGGCAGCTGTGTGATCAGCTGTTGGTGAGTAACGACACCACGGTTACCCGATGTTTTCTGTGGACCCTCTTTCCCAGCCATCTCGCTTGTCTTAGGCCCAGTATTATAAAGCCTAGATAACTGACTTATAAAGAAATGTCAATTTCACTATTAATGTCTAATTATGTCAAACTAAAATGACAATCTAATCTTTTAGGTTGAGTTTCAACCTTCGTTTATAATACTGGAGCTTATTCAGCCGGTAAGAGTAAAGCCCTGAGAATATTATACCCACAAGAATGCAAGAATTTTATCTATATTTCCATTTCAATATTATATTGAATATACATTTAACATTTATAAATTGAACATTTATATTTCTTTTAGGCAGCTAATTTTTACCAAGGCCCGTCCACACACAGAGAGGTCTTGTCTTGCCTATCGGTTTGACCTGTGCAGGCGGCCTGAACGCTGTCCAAGCGCTTCGATTTGGCCTGTGTCTGAACGATGTCCTGTCTACACGCTCCGGCTTGCCTGTGCAGGCAGTCTGCACAGGCCAAACTGGAACGCAAGTCAGTGAATATGGCGCCGCCATTAAGGCCTGTCCACACACAGGCTTGCCTTTCGGTTTGGCCTGTGACCTGAACGCTGCCCAGATGCTACGGTTTGGCCTGTGCAGGCAGCCTGCTCAGGCTAAACTGGAAGGTAAGCCTGTGTGTTTGGCGCCGCCATTAGACGTTAATGGATCCTTCAAAATCGTTTATTGTTTGATGACGGACAACGTTAAGGAAATCTCCTCGCGTAATATCTCTGGGGCTTTAAGGCAGTGGCTATCAGCTAATCTGTAAAAGTCGAATTAAGTTTAATATTTTGATATATTATTTGATGATAAACGATACTTATGATTTGAATTAAGTTCTAAAGTCTGAGATAAAAAAAAAGCGATATCAAACAAATGCATTTATCTCGAAAACGGTGTACTTGAGGACCAATGTTTACAAAAGTTTTTGGGCTCAAAATGGGATGAGAAATCACATCCTATACTTATTGCCCAAATAACCTCCATTTTATTGTTACTTTTTCTTCTATTGTCAAGGTGATAGATGATGTCCACTACTCCGTTAGCAGGTCGCTGCAATAAACGGCAGATACTGTTTCATTGTCACAAATCATTGTCACGGGCCAGTCCAGCCCAGGATACTGTGAAAATGACCACTGTGCTGTTTTGAACTCTTTTCCTTACCATTTTAACTCGGTATATTTGCTCAGCACCATGTCTTCCTGTGTGCTCTCATTATGTTCCCAGCTTTTAGGAACATGATTCAGGTATTCTGAATCTAGTCTAATCTGAATTCTAGAACCTTAACTTACGGCTTTACGTACAATTCGAAGCCCAGGGTCCGATTACATATTTGATAATCGATATGGAGGAAATTCCAATCTAGTAGAAGTGGGGAGCTATACCAAAGTATAATATTACGGAGGAGGCTTATTATTTCGAGATTTACACGCGTCTATAGTTTTTACCACCATAAAAATGATGAATATCTTATTTTTTTTTTTAAATTATTCAAATATTTTTATAAGTATTCCGTTATTGGAAATTTAAGACACTATACTATTGAATTAAATAACCCCAACTTGTACACTACCATCAACCTTAATTAATCATAAGTGTAATTATCAGCGGGAGATTGTCATAATCAAAATATTTGTTAATTTGTTAGGGTTGACAGTTTTTAGTGCTTTCACGCGACATTCCTAATTTAAATTTTCTATTCATGTTTCAAAATGGATTATTAACATAATCAAGATTTTTGCAAGTTTTTTTTAAAATGTAGAAATATTTGTTTGGCTTACCAATAAAATATTGAATTTTAGGAAGGGAACGATTAATAATTTTTACAACAATAACTAAACTTATTATAAAGGTGTGAATTCTACAAGGCAACCCGGAGCGGAAACAAATAAATTCTTCCATCTTGATTTATATTAATAAATTTTCGAAAATCCTTTACAATGGGGTTTTGGATTTTAAACTTTGTAAGGATTAACATTTCTTTGTATAAATTCATATTTTTATTTTGCATCGACTGGAATGTCGGTATATTTCTCCTGGTGTACCTACACAACTCCACGAGCCTTTAGCAGCTATTTATAGGAAATTAAATACAATTTTGTTGGTTTCATGAATAAGTTAGTATTTACATTTGTTAAAATTTTTCATTATGTTTTCGTTCATTGATTTTGTAAGTATTCTGAAACCTAATAACATTAGCTTCTTTAAAATTGATGTATTTTTGTTTGTTCGAGTATCAACTAACGACGTCTCTTCCCAACCCTTATTGTTCCAAAATGGTCATTTTATATAAATATAGCTTAATATGTTATAGATTATTAAGAGGAACGATATATATAATAATAGTTTTTGAATTGCGTAAAATGACGGTTTAAATTGATTTTGAAGAGTTTTTAATGACTTTTTGATATCGACATCATTAAAAATGGCTTTCAATTTCTAACTTTTGTTGGAATAATGGTGAAGGAGTAAAATACAGGGTAGGGCATAAGTAACGCAACAAGGCGTTATTTTTTATTATCGATATCGATTTTCGAAGAAATCTTGTAAATAAAAGTTATTAGGCTAAAAATGCTTCACGTGGTCTATAACTGCTCATGCGCAATCGTGCGTGGGCACAAGAGCACGCAACTGTGATTTTTTAAATTGTAACCTATAATTTTTTTAACATTTTTGGAATCACCACATGTTTCTGCTTCTGACAGCATAAAACTTTTGGTAGGTTGCTTAAGAAAATTTTTGAAAAATAGTGACATTAAATTTTCAACTCTGGTCTCTGTTTTAATGGCCGTTTGCACCACTTACAGATAGTTTATCTGGCGGATAAGTTGTCTAAATATAATTTATTTGCCAGATAAACTAAAATCGGTCCAAAATAATAATAAAATAATAATAATAATAAGTAGCAGGTACCTTTGTAGAAAATTCAGTTATTTGATTTATTCAACAGTCAGATGGAGGTGCAAAGGTTTTTGACAACTTATCCGTCAGATAAAGTATCTGTCAGTTTATCTGTAAGAGGTGCGTTTAATGGGTGTTTGTCCATTAGACAAAAATAACTTTATTTGACAAACCTAAACAAAAGAAATTGATTTAATACTATTCTTCATTAACTATTAAACAGTGTCATACCCCATCTTTCTCCTATCTCGTGCTTTTCTATAGAAGCTGATAGCTTCCGAAAGGGACATCCATGGAGGTCGGACCATAGATGTATATGTAGTTGTAAATCTCTAAGAACGGCGTCTAATAAGTCCTTTATTTTTATCCGAGCTTTAAGTTACGTGCTCCTGTGTCCACGCGCGATTAGTCCCGTTTCACATGGAGCGTAGGCTACGCGCCAGCTCTAGTTACATTTGGTACAATGGTAACCAATTTTCAAGCGTAGTGCGTAGCCTACGCTCCATGTGAAACGGGGCTTAAGCAGGAGCTGTTAAAGGTCACAGGTGAAGCACTTTTAGCCTATTAACTTTTATTTAAAACTCTGTTTTTAAATCAATAATGAAAAAAGTTATAGCCTTGTTGTGTTACTTTTTCCCCACCCTGTATTATATTACTTATGGCTTTTATTAGATAGTATCTGCAAGAGGTGATTCAAAAGAGCAATGGAAGATTTTTGCCCTGTTTTCGTGAATAGTTTCTTCCTCAATACTCCCCCGCATTCCCATATGAGTGAACCAAATTCATAGTAGACAGCCATATAAGTAACCCAATACTTCATTGATTTTTGTGGGCTGTGGCCCACTGCGCCTATTTAGAAATATATCTCACTAATGTATGGGAGGATGCGTATTTTACGATTATTCTTATGAAGAATTTTAACGACTAATAATATAAATCATATAAAGTGTTTAACATGGATCCGTTTGAAAACAGCAAATTAATAAAATAAAGTGATGTTTCAAATTTTTGTCGAAGGTGAAACATTAGAAACTATTTTTTCCCATGCGATGGGTCGTGAATATGTCTTCTTCGCGACAAAACTAATTTGATTTTTGATTTATGTTTATAACTATTAATTTTTTAACTTTTGTTGGTTAAGCACCTACCAATACTCGAACAAAGTGTAATAAATAGTTATTGCTCGTTACAATGTATGGGCATGTTTCTGGGGTTGTTTTACGATTTTGGGATTAATAGATACCTGTTTTATGACCCCCAATGAAATTCAACTATTTTTCTCGAAATTTGATTTAAAAATTATTCCTAGTGGATACAATAACGACCATCTATACAAAAAGTTGTAATAAATAATCGAATTACCTTTAACCCGTGTCATAAAGCTGAATAAATTATAGTCAACTTGCATTTTTGGATACAATGGAAAAAAGATTGAAAAAACATCTGTGCATCCCACATCACACCTTACAAAGCTTTTGTTGTAAACGATTTTAGGCTTTAAGAAATGTACCTGATGGTTCAATACCATCAAAACCTGATCTTGTAACGACCAACACTTTTGTTAGTAGCAACCGTCTATCCAACTGAGAAAAACCATAACTTATGAAAGGTCGAAAGTTTTGATAGCTGAGTCCACTCTCAGAATTCGATTAAGCTCTTTTGTTATTTTTGAATCTTATTTAAAACTAAAAAAAATGTTTTCAAATGCTTTATTTATATTAATTATCTTATAGTCTTAAGGCTAAGTTTTGAAGATTAGATAAGTTTTGTAACACATTTAAATTTTTCTACTTGAAATTGGATCGGTCGAAATTTACATGTGTGGAAAACACGCCCTTAGACCCTCATAAATCTTGAATTTTGCCCAAAATGTGTATTTATAATCAGCGCTTAGTAGGTAATTACAAGTTATAAAGAGCGGATTTACGCTCCGACACCTTTAATTGTTAAATTTTGTAAATGCGTTTGTAAAGATTACGTGAATACAAAACTATTTTCCGATTCTTTTTAGTGAAGAAGAAGAAATATCTTGACAATCTTTCACGGTTTAGGCTGCGCACCCCACAGCATCCTTCGGAGTATAACAATAGTCCGGCATTCCCCACCATAGGTTGGCATAACTCGACGCTGCTGGATCGCTAGTTTTTTCACAGCCAGTTTATAACGACCTGTAATCTGTGGGTAGACTTCAGTTCCGTAGTCGATGTTGCGGAGTTATGTTATGCTTTGTTGAGGTGTACGGCAATGTGTTCAATACGCCCACAAGTATCGTTTTCGTTTCTGAATATTCATCGTGCCATTGACTGTGGTTAGCGGTTCTAAAGTTAATTTGGGACTTACTTTTTTTAAGTTTAGAAATGTGAACTTACGAGACTTTTTTTAAATATTTTAACTTTACGAATCTGTGATAATTTATAATTATTTTAGTGATATAGTACAAATTAGATGTACAAAAAGACTTAATAGTTTGAGTTTTATTGTGTGATATTATCTCGAAAGAAATTTAGAAAAAATCCAAATATGCCTAAAAGGAAAAATAAGAATATGCGTGCCAAAAAGCAAAATGGTATGTTATTCTTTACGTATTTAAAGAAAAATTATATCAAGGTTTTGTCGTATTACGCATTCGGAAAGTAAAATTTTTGTTACTTTCAATTGCTTCCAGTTATGGAATTATTTCAATTTGTAATGTTTCTCCTCTATACAGCAATTAGAACACAATGTAGGGGGATTCGAAATTATATTCAGCTGGCTTATTGATCGGCATCGCCCCGGAGTTCTTGCCTCGACTTTATTCACTATTGTCTGCTCGCGAGATTAACATTTTTGCCGCTTTTCTACACTGAAAAAGTTGGAATCGAAAATTCAACTTTACTTTAAATTCATAACCAGTCGTTCTTTCAAACTCGCTCAAAAATGAAGCATTTTGAGAATGTTTTACTTTCGGATGTTTATAAGCAGGTGTATGTCGTTCTAAACTGGATGTTTGCTTGAAAACCTTAGGAAGAACCATTTTTTTAATTCGAACAACGAATGGATTCAGATTTTTTTACCGTAGTAATTCCTGAAAATCAAAATCTGTCGAAACAAATTGAGTGTTTCTGAATTTGTTTTGGGAAGACAGTCACAAATGGATGTTGTTTTGCAACAATGATCTAACCCACACTTTGTTTATTTGTCATTTTATAATGTCTTTTACAACAAACAAAATTAATTTAACCAACATTTGGTGACGGAGACCTATTAAAAAACAATGTTTTCAAAACGCCAATTTCCTAAAGTATTTTCTACTGTCTTATTAATTTGTGGAAAACTACATACTTGTGGGTTAAATCATTGTTGCAAAGCGTAGTCCAAATGGTGTTTAAAAATTGATCCCTTATACTACTAAAAATTTTCGGAAAAGCCTCGACGAGAACACTTGTGAAAACGCATATCTGAATTTTCAGTATTAATTTGTTTGTAAATTGCTTCGAGAAAAGCGTGTTTTCCCATGGGACCTAATTGAAAAACAAGATCTATCAAAAAAATGTCTTGTGGGAAAACATAACTGTTTTGAAAAACAAAAAGCACTTTACAATGTTTATTTAGGGAGCAAGTTTCATTCAACCCCCCTATCATTTTATCCCTCGTGTAAACTGTGCTTTATTGAGCTTTTAATTTTTCAACTCGCAGCAAACACCGTAAACTTCAAATGAGAATGAAAATAAAAAAATTACTTTTTATGGCATTTTTTATAGAGCTCTACAAGATCGTTTAAGATAACGTCAATTTTATTTTAAATTGTGGATATACAGAGTATTAAAATTTAAGCACCATTGTAAAACTAACCTTAAAATACGTTTGTGCGTTCTCATGAATTTTTCTACTTCTATTACTTCAATAAAGGTTTACGATTAAAAAAAAAATTTTGAAAAATAAAACGTGAATTTCAAAAATTGCACTTTAAGGGTGCTCGCACACTAGCGTTTTCAAAACCACTCTACGCACGCTGTAAACAAATGAGAGCGCGTGTTCAAGTAGCTTTAGCAAATTGACGAAAAAAATATATCTCCATCTGCTTGAATCGTTTTAAAAATTTCACAGGATTATTCCAATCAGTTATTAGTTGTAAAATATGAAAATAAACTATAAACCTATCCATCTTGAAACTTTTCTTATCTAATCGTCGTATTTAGAAGTTTGTATCGTTCTGATACTTTACGTTATTTTTATTTATATAACTTTAGTGGAGAACACTATAAATAAATATTAGATAACAGTTTTTCAAATGATTACAAAATGTTTTCCTTAGACTTATTGGCTGTCGATTAGAAATCGTTTAGAGCCCAAAGTTTAGAATACTAAATCAAAATTTGATTTGGACATTGATAAATATTTGGTTATGGATTTGATGTCGGTTCATCACGTGATTGATCGATTTTATCCAGTATTTTGGTTTTCCTTGTTGATGTTTGGTCAACGGTCTCAATTCAGACAGCCTTGTCTCTTCCATATAAGAAATGCAGCGAGTTTAGTAGTTAGGTCAGTTTGTTCGAGTTGATTTGCGAGTATTGGAAGCAAGAGTTTAATTAGTATGTCGTATAGTTACCATAAATCATCTAGCAAATTGCTTTTCTTACTCTACTTATGTAGTTTATTCATTTAACTACGCCATTGAAAATTATGCACCGATTATTTTACAAGTGTATTATGCTAATAGCAATTAATTTTGTGTCGTGTCAAATTGGGGCGATGGATGCCGAATTTTTATAGTTTACAAAGTATGAACTTCAAAGGCCCCTTTTTCAAATAAAAATGAGGTATAGTTACCCCATCGGCGTTTGAAATACATCAAAGTAATTATAAGGTCTCAAGTTGTCTATAGGTTCCAATTAGTCACACATTGAAGTCACAATCACCCTATTGAGTCATTAACAGTCTTCTGGAGTTTTTTATGTTAATAAGTAAAGGTTTACTCCAGTGGTCACTGTTGAATTGAATGGTAATGTGACTGGCACCTTTGAACTGTCAAACTACTGTGTGGTACTGATTTCTCTCGCCTAATTCCGCATTTGCTTCTTCTTCATCTTATATTGGTTTCATAAAGCGCGCGCTTCAGCATGTGTTGAGAAGGGCCTAGAGGAAAGCAAAAAACTCAAAAACCTTGGGTTTTAAGTAAAAAAATTGCTTTCAGCATAATGAAAGCTTATCAGATTCCTTATACATTTCTTCCTGGAGATGAAAATTCCTTAAATTGATTTCCTTCTCTTCAAAATGGGGGTTGGAAAACTCCATGTGAAAATTTTTGCTCTTGTCGAAATCCATTCATAAAGGGTCATTTTTCAATAAATGTAAAAATTATTTGGGTCGTGGCTCAAAATTTGAGTAGGCGACTTTTTATTTACTAGTTGAATATCGAGATCAAAAACCCTGCACGGTTGAGCGCGTGAAAATAATTCTAGTTTTTACGAGATGAAGAGAATTAATCGTTTAACAAGTTGTGGTTAAATTAATTATCTCTAAAGACTTTACAATTATAAATACACAAGTTTTGTATGTTTTTCGATAACCAAACTTGTACCTTCTATAAACGAACCGTCAAGTTTTGCGATGACAAATTTGATAGGAAAAAATTATAAAAATTTTATTCGAGTTGTTTTGATATGCGTTGGGACCCGGTTTAACTAAATCTCATATCTCTGGCATCTATCTCTACTATGTCTTGTGGTTCTGAATTTTTGATGCTGCCGTCTCGCATACCTGGCGCCTTAAAAACACGTACACACATCTTCAGCTTAATATATAAAAAAACCAGAACTATATATTTTGTTATTCTCATTATAATTGCTCGGTGTTATGTGTGTCGCATTTAAACAGCCTTTTTGACTTTTGATGTGAAGAGGAAAATTTGTTATGTTAGACGGCCATTTTATGAATGGAAAATAATGGGATATTCGAACCCTCGTCGTGAAGGCTCCCAAATGTTGTAACTTATTTTTCCGTTTCCTACCCTACTTGTTATTTCAGCTTTTGTGGGTGTGTAAGGGTCGTGAATAAAAAATAGCTAGAGGATCCCCTCAGAATGTCGAGATGACGTGATCATCTTCGAGTTACAAACTGCATTTCCTAAACTCTTGTTCTAAATCACTCCCACACATAAATTCCTTTTGATTAATTTGCTTCTTAATTAAGAATTGATTGTGACCTTAGCCACTAATTGCAATTTGTTAAATTCTTCCCGTGATGGAAGAAAAGTTCTAATCAACTAATCGTTTAAGTTTAATACCTCACTTTATTTTACTATTACATTTGGCATCATGTAAATACAGGGTAATTAGGTTTTTTATGGCTTGTCCAATAATGTTTTATAAATTAAGACACATTAGAAAAATAAGATGAGAACATTGATCGCTTTGCAATAAATTTTAACTACTCAAACTCGTTTTAATAAGAATCAAATGGTCATTACCTTAGCGTAATTACATTGTAATTTAGGAAGTGTCGGTATGAGGATTTTAATATCGAATCGTAAAATTGTATCAATCGTGAAAATGGCTTGTATCGAAAAGATATGATTTGTATCAGGTATTTTTATGTAAGTCGACTTGATTTTCCCACACTATTTGCACTTGTAATGAGATAGTTCAAGGCTCGGGATGACTCGATGTTAAAACACATTTAATAAATTAGTTATGAAGTAAAATGGAAAGTCGTTTATGTGATCTAGTTTTGAGACGGAAGTTGCGAAAAAATCGTTCGTTTTTTATCCACCGGGCAGTTGTGTGATAGCCATTTTTGATTTAAGTAAAAAAAACTCGTAGCAAGCTCGTGGCTCTAAAAGCTGTTTAATGGTGGACCAAATTATAGTGTGCACACCTCCTGAACACATAAATTAAGATTCTTTAATATTAGATTTAAATTTTCGATATGAAGCATTGAATGAATAATCACCTCGAGGTGTAATAAGGTTTTACGGTACTCGAATCCACTCGCCTACGAAACTTCATTTGTTTTTTAATTTCCAAAAAGTTGATTTATTTAAACCTCGTGACCTAAGGCGAATTCGCAGTAAATTTCAGTTTTCGATATAGGGGCTTATTGTCCAGCAGAAAAATTACCACCTGTGAGATCTTTCAAATTGATAGTTAACCGTCAATTATGGCTAAATGTACGCAACTCATTACAGTTCGTGTAAGGGCATGCCTCTTTCTCCGAAATACAATTTAAAAAATTGAAGACTTATTTAAGAGTTTCGTTTAATAAAAAAAAAGAGAAGTGAGCCCCCTCTCCTCGTAAAGAGTTCAGTTGTGGGGCTTATATTGGATACCTATTAGGTGGTTTTTGTAATGTTCCTTTGGTGTCACGCCATTAATTATGTACTTATATACCAAGCTTACCTTCCGGCAGGCCGACCTTTTCAGTCCTGAACGATGTCCAGACGTTCCGGTTTGACCTTAACGATGTCCAAACGCTCCGGTTTAGCCTTAACGATGTCCAGACGCTCCGGTTTGGCCTGAACGATCTCCAGATGCTCCGGTTTGGTCTGAGAACTGCCCTATGCCATAAGAAAATTTCCTACTATAGTTCCATCATAGAAGTTCACTCACTAGTGGACATGAGGAGCACTTGTTTGTGGAAATCTATTCCACGTTAGTATGTAGTTTCTGGTACAACAAAAGTTTAGGAGCTAGAGGCGAAGACCCATCAAATCTGGTAACAAGAGACTGTGACAAATGTACAGTTTTGCGCGTTCAAAATTATAATTTGTAACTCAAATTTTTTGCTTTAACCAATTTTTCTGATTTATGCAAAACAAGTCACGCTTTTCTGAGTTATTCTCGGTGTATCTTGACATTTTATCGAAAAAAAAACTGTCAAAAAGCTTTTTCGCCTAATCAATATTTGAATGAGTTGAAAATAATTATTGGTTCTCGCTTGTATAAGCTATTAAAAAAAAGTTTTATTTTTTCAATAATTAAAGATATTATGTGGAATTCTCCATTTTAATTTGACAACTCGAAATAAATTCGAGTTTCGATTTAATTAAGTAACAAGTAGAGAAGTTTTTCAATTAAATTTTATAGCAGTTTAAATTCTTTTGGGTTTTGAATTTAAATGCGCAGGTGGATTCACCATTAATTTAAATTACGGTTCATTTTTTAAAAAAATTTGAAAAAATAAAATCTTAGTGCTCTTATTAATTAACATAATTAGCATTTATTTTTCGAATGATGTCCATAAGTTCTTCAATTTTCCTTTTAGCTGTTACTCTTCTCATTTAAATGACGTATCAGCTAATTAAGCTATCACACATCACACTAGATAAATGTATTAATAGCATACAATTATATTAAATCAGTATATGGGCCTAAAAATCCCAAAGCTTGATTGCCAACTTTCTTCCAGTTTTCTCTATTTTTTAGCTAAGCATTCCTCCCAGTGAATGACTCATAACACGAACAGATCAGCCTCCACTTTATCCAGCCGTCTTCCCCGTCTTCTTCTCTTTTTCTTCTTATACCTTTCCACCTACACATTGTTATCTACATTCAGAGTTGGGCACTATTAATGCTACATTTACATTAATGATACATTTGTTTCTTGTATCTATGATACTCTAGGTAAAGGTATCTTGTATCCAGAGTGTGGTAAGGTAGTACAAGATAATATGATAATTGATAATGTATCAAAATCATGGATGCACTATATATTTTAATTTCCAGTATATTAGATACAAGATGCTGATTACATGATACTTTTTTCCCAATACCTTAAATTGGTATCATTTGAAAATAAAATATTTTATAGATACTGCTCAACTCTGCCTAATACATTACATTGAGAATACCAATGGGTTTTCTTAAAACCATAGAGAATCTGTATTGTGGAATACTTCTAATAGCTGAGTGAGTCATAACACGAACAGATCAGCTTCCACTTCATCCAGCCATCTTCCCTTCGTTCTTCTTTTCCTTTTTCCTCATATACCATTTTTCAAGCGTTTCTAATAGAATACATTGATTCCTACATCCAGAATTCAGAGTTGGGCAGTATTAATGATACATTTATCATATATACATATCTTTAATACTTTTGTATCTTGTATCTATGATACTCTAGATGAAAGTATGTTGTATCCAGAGTTAGACAAGGTATATTAACGTAAATTAAATCATTTATGCAAGATACATGGATAATGTAGTATCAGAATCATTGATGCACGATACTTTCACTTGGAGTATCTTATATACTAGATACTTTTTTTCCAAAAATACTTGAATTTAGAACCAATTGAAAATAAAATACATTAAAGATGCTGCCCAACTCTGCATACATTAAATTGAGAAGACCAAAAGGTTTTCGGAAAACCATAGATCTGTATTGTGTAATACAGCTGATATGTAAGAACGTCACATTTCATACTTTTTGCTGGAAAGAGTGATATGGCATAATAGATAAGGAGTCAGAGCCGAGTTTTTTTTATCTTAGTAGGTTTTTCCAGAGTGTGACGATAACATTGTGTGGTATAACATACTGGATTATTTCTGTAACCACACGCGTTTCCTAAAAAAGTAGTTTGCTGTTTCTTGATTTATTTGAATGGATGACGTTTTTGACTTCTCCGTATGGAGCACTCGTGGGGTGATATGGATGATTTTTGATACATCCAAAATCTGTATTTTTTGTTTTATAATATTCTATTCCAATCATTTGTAGGTGTTCCCATATTCTCACATTACAACGTTGGCATCTCCTTTCCATATTGTCTTGTTTGTGTTTTTTAATCTTCCAATCTGGTTACATTGAAAAGCGTTGAGCAAAAATTAAATACAGGAAGCGTCTTGTTGTGTTTCTTTTGTTGTTTACTTGAAATAATTATTTTTGACATGTACAAAGAAAACATGCCTCGATTGTACGTAAATTGAAACGAATCCAATTGATTTTGTTTTATTGCAAATTGTTAACGTATTACAACGTAGTAAACGTCTAACCTAATAATTAAATATAAAATGGAACAATTAATGTGAAATTAAGTCAATAATTAACATCGAAATGAATTAATATTTTTCAAATCGTCACACCCACAATAAAAACAACAACCAGTAGGTATATGATTAGTAGTTACAAGTATGCAAATTATTGGAAAAATCAGTGCAGTGCAGCTGTAAGCACAGGTGTGTTGGAAACTTTTAAAATTTGCATAACATCCTGAATCATTTTGCACTTTTGACTCGCAATTCAATATTAGAATTTGTTCATCGACTCGCGATGCGATGGTTAACGGTGTTCTACAATCGTTTGAGACGTTAAGATGCTACTTCGAGAGAGGAAAAAATGGCACACGAGATGAAAATTTTCTATTAATAGTATAGCAAATATCACAGGTGCTTTTTATTATTTTGGTTTCGTGGTGCAGATGCGTGGTTATGTCATCTTTTTACTACAGACGCAGACGGTCAAACTCAAAATAGATTAAAGCATCTTCAATTGCCGAGTCTTCTTCATTAGAGAGAATATTTTCGAATTTTATATTATTTTTAGTTACGTGTGCCAATTTGTATGAATTAGTCTATCCTATCACGTGAAGTAGAGTTTTTATTAAAAAAAATAATTTTCTCCTTGAGACGACGATTTCGACAAATTTTGTTTTGGTAACCTTACGTTGTTTGATTCGTTTGGCTTGGACTTTTATTATTTGTACGTGTCTCATTAAAATAGATAGCGACTATTTTTGAAATTTGTTAAATAGTGCAAAACGCGTGAGAAATGATAAAAGTTGTCTTTGAATCTTAAAATAACAGGAAAATGTACGATTTTCCTCGCTACATTTACTCGTAAGTTTCGTAAACTCGTTTGTTCTTGTTGTATTTGTGTTAATTGGACGACTTACCTAAGTTTTACCTTTGAAGATGATTTTTACGTGTACACTCAAAACCCACACGGAAAGTGCTCCCATACGTCAAAATGAGCGCTGCCAAAATTTTAATCAAGCGCATTTATGACGAAATTATTGGGCAATTATATGCCGTAACAACTTAACGACTGATATCAATTATTCTGGTGGAAGTCATTTTTTTGCTCTCCACATACGAATGTTGTTAAATGGCTAAAAAAAATTGGCAGAGAATTGTGGGACATAAATTTTGTTACGAAATCAAACTCTTGATGTACAATTTGTAATTCTCAAATTTTAAATAAGAAATCATTTTCTTTTGGATTTTGCAGCTGGCCAAAGCAGCAATTCGTTTTTTATAAAAAATTTAAGTAATTGTTTTAAATTACATATAAATAGAAGCTGAAATTATATTTTATTATTTCAAAAGAGTCTGCCAGAGCATCAGTCTAACAACTGCTTTTTCCGTTCAACAAGCAAAATTAATTTAACCAACATTTGGTGATGTAGGAGTCTCGGAAATTCTAAGGCGCAGTTCTAATCCGAGTGATGTTGCAAAAGCTGGTCGCTCATAGGTGCTTGTTTTGGACAGAGTTCCCAGTGTTCGATGTGTGGATATAATCTACCTCGTTTCTAGCTCATCAGATCCCCTTTTTGCAAGTTCGCATTCTTCTTTAATACTTTGATGTCCGGGTATCCATGCGTTGTCAAATCTTTCCAAAGTCCAAGACTTGATTTGATCTGGCAGGAGTCTCGAGTGCTTTTGAAACTGCCTGGCTGTCAGACAGAGTTACAATGTTTTTGGTTACTTGTAACCCCTTGATGTTAGGGGTCCATGTAGGGTCGACATCTGAGATGCTTGGTGATATCGATTGATACATAATACAGATAATGTGCCGTACGGCTTATATTCCTGCACCAGTTCCATTGACCGTATACGAAAACAGACAAGGTTTTTCCGGGTATAGCCTTTTATTAGTTCTAGCTTTTACACTCTTAACAATTTTTCTGAACTTCAAACGACTGCGTCAGTCCAAGTGTGGGAACTCATCATTATTCCTTAGTAGAAAAATCCAAGATGCTTTGAGCTCAAAAATGGAGAAAAGTAGTTGTAGTAATATTATGAATGAAAGTGTTTTGTTGTTCAACGTTTATAGAAAAGCGGATCAATAATGTCAAAACATAAAAAATTGTTTCGGCCACACCTATTTACTACGGATTATTTTGAATATGAAAAAAGGTGAATTAATTAAGTCTCACTAATTTTTTTATATAATTTGATTAATTTTAATTTAAAACTCGTTTTAGCAAAATCATTATATTTATTAAAAATCTCGTATCGGAAATGACCATTAATGGCATTGAATTATCAATGAATGAACGAATATTGTAACTGATCTTTGAATAACAGTTACTTCTTATCAAATGTTGCATTTTTGAGTATTTATACAATTTTTAGCAACCGACGTCTTTGAACTTTTAGTCCAACTTGAACTTTCTAATTTTTTTCCTAAAGCTATGTTGCCATATAAAAATTAAGAGTCGTGGATGGGATTATATGGACCCCGCTCACGATTTTAGCGCTCGTTTCGACTTTGTGATTAGTGCAAATCAAATTCAAATTAAATACTGTTAGGAAATTAGAATTGGGAAGTGAAATTGGTTTAAAAAAATATAGTGATGTAGTGTAGTAGTAGGGAAGATTTATTTTTGTATTCGCTATAATATTTTGCACGTTAATTTATTTACATTTAAATTTCAAAGTTAACTAAGATGAATGGCCATTTAATGGAAATTAAATTAAAATTGTATGTATAGATCACTTTATTTTTTCAATTCTGAACCGCCGTAGATCATATCCAAATCGCTGTTCATTTATCGTGTTTACGACTGCGCCATAATTCTGCAACTTGTAACATCAGTCATTTGGACCCATTTTGTACAACGCCTAGGTGTTTTTTTTTGTTTTAGGCAAAATAAGATCCTTTAGAAAACTCGTAGCTAACCATACCATTGAAAATTCCCCTTTGTTGTTTTTGTATGTTCATTAAAATTGAGGAATTCGGTAACTATTGTTTTTATAATGTCAACTAGATTTATAGTTTCATGTGGTCAAGGGTAAAACTCCACCCTTTAGCAGTTGGTTAATAATTATATCGATTCGTATACATTCATAATCCACCATTTCCCCAAACTTTTAGCCCCTTAGCGTGTTCTGCTAATGATATCCCTTTAACTTGCTGGTTAATCAATTTTTGTCTTTATTGCTCTTATCAATTCCAATACATTGCATGCCACCATTTAAGAAAACGGGATTCTTGATTTGTTACGCGAATGGTTGTTGAACTTGGTTGCATTATCGTCAAGTTTTAAAATAACAAAAGGCAATTCTAATTGCTGCAATTAATATCGGTTAATGGGTTGCAAAATTCCATTTACAATTCGTTCCAAATCAACCATTTTATATGATGGATACAAATAGCGCATTTCCTAATTGAAGAATTATAAAAAATTAATTTACGTTTTAGCCAATTACCATTAAAGATTAAAAACCTCTTCGACAGAAGTATTAACCGGTTTGTTGCAAAATTAGAGTGTGTCGTTCGTTTTCTTTATCGAACTAGGAACTTTTCGAGTTTATTTTACTACAACTGAGCGTGTTTTGCATTTTGCCATTTTATGAACGGTAAGTTAGAGCCCATCAAGGTTTTTGCTTTGATAGTGGGTGGTTGTTATGGGATTGGTTTTCGCGGCCCCTTGAATGTACCCGGACACCGACTAGATTAATTTTATTAGTGCACGTGTTTAATTTAAATATGTGTACGTAATTCGAAAATATTACACCAATTTTATTGACCATATTACGACTTGCTGACCTAAATTGCCAGTGGTATAAAGTGTGACCAAATTGATTATATTATAACTAGGTAGGTGTTACAGTTTAAAAGGCTCTCTTCATCTTCACTGTACGCATCACTAAGTTCAAATTGTTGGAAGTGGCTCTAAATAAGGCTTGTAGCGGTGGTTGTTCAATTCAAATTTCGCGCTTTTACACCACCTTTGTAATATAACCCTTTCCGTCAGGGTGCACGAACACCACCGGCACAGGGCAGTTTATCGTCGGTGGTCAAACTCTTTAAACAAATTGTACAACAGGTACGCTCTTTGGAAAAGGTTTGATTATGGGAAGCTCTATTGACAGATAAGGTGTTTTTCTATGAGACTTCAGAACTTTTTGATGAGAGGTTTTTCCTAAATTGTTTTTCCCCCATTCTTTCAGATGGGGTGGTCTTCCACTGCCTATGTGAGTAGGCTCTTTTTAACGAATGACCCATCATATAAATGGATATAAGTACGATCTTGACTCTAAAAAAGATGCTTCACTTAGGTATCTCCACCTGGAAGAAGCTCTAGACCTCTAGAGCGACGTTGAAAGCTCTGCATTCGTGCTGCTAACTTTTACACCTGTTGCCAATGTAAACCTATACTAGACGTTGCAGGTGTGAGGTTTTATAGACGATGACAGCGTTTTAGAACAAAACTGCTCAGTTGTTAGACACAGGTGTCTGCTTATCGAACGCCTGAACGGTCTTACATATATTAGAGTAATTCATCTATTGGAAGAGTTTTATGAAAATTGTCAGTATTGCCAACGCTATCAATTGCGGTGAAGCCCTGTCAACGCTGACTTCCAAGGGTGGTATCATACACAGGCGCAGCCTGCAGTTTTTACTGTGCACCACTTTTTACTGCGGCTGGAAAATCTGCACACACAGTCGAGCTCACATTTTTCTATTTTAGATTTATATATCACGTTTGCTACCTATATGATTTTATCACGGTAAGCAGATAAGCTCCATGCTCCACCTATGTATGATAGCACCTTTAACGCTCGCATAGATAGGACTGTGTATCGTTTTATAAAACTGTTAAGTATGGCGTTTTCCACGTACAGAGGAAGTGCTGAAAATAATAAATACTGCATAATTTCATTTAAATCTTGACAGCAATCAATCTACAAAGCATACCCCAAAAGCAATTTATTTTTAGCTGTTTATAAATCAATTTTTTATTTAAATGAACCTGTGTTTCGATATATAATTTAAAAAAATTACCAACACATAAATAAAATAAATTAGTAAAACATTAAAAATGGCTGAATGGACTTTAATTCGAAACTGCGGGACGTATCGAATTGTGTATTGTACGAAAAATGTAAAGGTGCTTTATTTTAAAAGTGCTTTATCAAGAATCTGCGTATTGAACATGTTGAATGATAAAAGACTTCGTTTACAAAGACTTAGGGGATTTCCCAAATCCAATATTGCGCATCTTACGCTTGGTTGCATATAAAGGCGAATTATATTTTAATTCGAGAATTAGATTTATAATTTGTAGATATGACAGCATTCATAAATCAATAAATATCAAATTTTGACGAACTGTATTCACAATTCAACACAAAAATAACTTAACCTCAAATTTTAATTTTTATTTACAAACGTCAGACTTTGACATTATAGTGTGTAACGTTGCCAAGTATAAATCTAGTTGTCTGATTAAAATATAATTCACTTTTATGCAACGAAGCGTTAAACCTGTCCTATCTTCTCCATACTCTACTTTTATCTTTTATTAAATAAATTTAAATCAAGGTGCTGATATTTTAGGTAATAATTTTTAAGAAGAAGGAGATATTTATTCAAATTTACAACATTCATTCATAAATTTCTAAATAATTACCATGAAAATTTGTTAAACGCCCACAAAATTGCATACAATTTCTAATTTCAATTACATCAGTTTCACTTTTACATGAAGTAGCGATTAATAACAATTATTTGTACGTAGGAAGTTGTAAGAAGTAAAAAATTTAAATTTTTCGCATATACTCTGGTGGGCAAAATCTTGTGTTATGCAATGGATATTTCTGTGTACTCGAAGGGAGCGGTTTTAAAAATATACAGCTGTTAATTGAGCCATGTATTATGTATGTTGGTGTAGAAACAATACCTTCATCAAATATAAATTGTTCTTTGCATATCCATATTCACAATTTGATGCAAAGGGAGGTGCGTCCAGCCAAGTGCAATTTTTTAAATTAAAAATTTCATCTTCCTTAGCTCACACAAAGCAACGTTAGATTTTACAGCTAATTTCCTGGTTTAACTAGTACAAATTTAACGATTTCTTTATCTAATTTAATTTTAATAATTAAAGGTTATTTTATTTAAATTTTTATTTTGTTACAGTGAGAAGATGCTATTGCGAAGGACACTGTCCCAACGATATGATCAACGGGACGTGCGAAATAAAACAAGGTGGATCGTGTTTTACAGCCGTGGAAGAAATTTGGGATCCAGATACCAGATCTCTGGAGTACGACGTTACCTACGGATGTCTACCTGCAGATGAACGAGGTTTTATGCAGGTAAATTTCCAAACCACATTTCTTTGTTGGGTTAATGTAGCGTGAAATTAATTTCTTTTTAAATTTAGATTTCTTAGATGCGAGACTCGATTAATATTTTTGATTCATTTGTAACTAGTTTCGTTCTTAAATTAATTGTTAGAAACGCTCGAGAAGATTTATGTTTTCTTCTAGGATTAAATTTTTGTCTTTTCGTTGGTGGTGCTGGCAGCTGTTTTTAAACTTCAATTAAAGACTCTTCTTTGTTGGGCCCGGCAAGCTTTAGCATGCGTAAACTTCCGAGAGGGAATGAATTTAAAATAAATTATTCACGGAGCACTGACAGAATTATGCCCCCATCACACAGAAGTTTGAAAACTTGATGAAATATCGATAGAAGTGCGCTACAAAGGATAAATGTCAAAAGGCGCATACTACAAGAGCAACATCCGCAAGGGAATGTTTAAGACTAACTAAATTAATGTCCCAAATTGGCAAATGCCCAACCAACCATTTCGCGAGAAGACGGAATTTTAACGTTTCCTAGTCCTTCAAAAACCATTTTCTCGTTCATTTACATCTATCTATCCTAACATATTCATCTAGAGTCTAGATCAGTCAGACAGCTAACTAGCTTCCTAAAATTAGGTAGTCATTTGGTGGCCACAAACTTTTTGGGTTGGCCCAGTTGGTCTAAATACATAATATGTAGCTCATAAAACGTTTTAAAGATGCAATAGTTTGTGTGAATATCTGAATTTTCGCTTAGTATTGTCATTTTATCAGGGTGAACAGACAAAATTATAGGTGAGCCTGGGCTCACCGTGGCCCTCCCGTAGTTACATGCCTGAGATCAGCGTTTCCCAACTTTTGATCCGCTCCCCACAAGGGGCAATTCGAAAATAGACTCGTCTAAAGTTTCTTCAATTTCTAATTCAATTATTGAATATTAACCCTAATTGTCTGATCGAGTCCACAACATTAAAAAACTACCTTCTTAAAAAAATGAACGAACCTAAACTGTATAAATATTGTCCTTTAGTGAGTTTGTACGTGTAGGTTAAATAGCTCAAAAATGAAACGTCAAAATAATGTAAAACCCTGTCCGCAAATAGTTTCTATCGTAGTTTATCTGCACAGTAGTTCATTCGCATCGTAGTTTCGTTGCACTATCAATTAAAAAGATCACAAATGTCAAAGTGACGTTTTCCTAACCTCCATAAATTGAAAGGTAGTGGCTAATGTCACAATGAAAAGCAAATGTAAACTTATAAAAAAATATTAATATTCTAAAGAGCTCGCAACGCAAATCCTTACCATTGCCCCTCGTCTCTACTATGTACCTAATTGCAAATTTGACCTCATAAGATCATAAGGGATAAAAAGAGAAAAAAGGCGGCACTCCGTGCCTCCACGAAACAACTTCTTTTCTTAATTATTATTAAGATTTAAAATTATGTTTATGTTACATAGGGCATAAGAATTTTAGAAAGGCTTAGATGGGGCATAGCACAAAAAATAGGGAAACGTTGGTCTAGATTCTAGACGCTTTAGACTAGATTCATAAATATAGTGTAGATCGATATAAATGTAAACTATCACGCAATTCTAATAATAATTTTATTTGTTGCAGTGTAAGGGCTACTTGGTGCCACATCTCCGAGGAAAGTCGATAGAATGTTGTGACAGTTACGATCAGTGCAACAAAGATTTAAAACCTCGTATAGAAGAAAGGACCACGACACCTTCACCGTCGATTTTAGATCAAGGAGACAGTGTACCTTACATCGTCCTATTAGCATCTGTAACAGTTTGCATAACCGTCTTCCTACTTATAATCGCCTGTGTTTACCTAAGATACAGACGAAAAGAAACACAAAGAAAGCAACAATATTTTATTAAACGTTTTCCCGATAGATATCCAAATGTAGAAATGCTTCCAAACGGCACCTTGGCGAATTTCATCGAACAATCTAGTGGATCCGGTTCGGGACTGCCGCTTTTAGTACAAAGAACAATCGCTAAACAAATCCAAATGGTTCATTCGATCGGTAAGGGAAGATACGGTGAAGTGTGGTTAGCGAGATGGCGCGGCGAACGTGTAGCCGTAAAAGTGTTCTTTACGACCGAAGAACAATCGTGGTTCAGAGAAACGGAAATTTACCAAACGGTTTTGATGAGACACGAAAATATCTTAGGCTTCGTAGCTGCCGACATTAAAGGAACCGGTTCTTGGACCCAAATGTTACTCATCACAGATTTTCACGAAAACGGTTCTCTGTACGATTATTTGCAAAACCAAGTTCTAAATCCTTCTTCTCTATTAGTAATGGCGTTGAGTATAGCTAGCGGTTTGTCACATTTACACACAGAAATTTTTGGAACACGTGGAAAACCGGCAATTGCTCACCGTGATATTAAAAGCAAGAACATCTTGGTCAAGAGAAATGGGGAGTGTTGTATTGCCGATTTTGGTTTATCTGTTAAATATTTAAGCGACACTAACGAAATTGATGTTCCTCCAAATGAAAGAAGTGGTACAAAGAGATATATGTCACCGGAAGGCTTAGACAAATCCATCAATATTAACAGTTTCGAAGCTCATAAAATGGCCGATATTTATTCTTTAGGACTGGTATATTGGGAGATCTCTAGGCGTTGTGTAACAGGAGATAAAATTGTATCGGCTGACGATTATGCACTGCCTTATTATGATTGTGTCGGTAGTGATCCGAGTTTTGACGATATGTTACAAGTTGTATGTGTTAAGAAAATGAGACCTCAGATACCCTTACGATGGGAATCGGACGAAATTTTGCAAACTATGGCCAAAGTTATGCAAGAGTGCTGGCATAGCAACCCCGCAGTTAGATTAACTTCGCTTCGAGTTAAGAAAACTTTGTCAAAATTAAATACGGACATAAGTATAAAAATTATATAGTCTTTATTTATAGTTTTGTTTAGTTGTTAATTGTTAAAACTGCAAAAAATTTGATGTGATGTAATGTATAATGCAAAAGGATGATATTCTGTGAGATTCGAGCAGCGTCGTGATAAGTGCACCGCTCACAGGTAACAAGGGCACTCATTCCTAACAAGAATTCTTACTACATGATGACTAAAAGGGCAGACCTTGCTTTTGAATACAAGAGTCCTACGCATCGAATAAATTCAATTGAGAGTATTAAAGCGTTGAATTTGTTTTATATTGTTTTAAACATTTTTTTCTGCAAAAATTTTAATTTTTTTATTTACAGTTATTGTACCTAATAAATAAATTAATGTACAAGGCTGGGATTTACAATAACGTTCTGTATATAAAAACAAATTAATTTTAAGTTTTGTAAATATTGTAATTAGTATAAGATTCGAACAAGAAATAGTACCTAAAACATAATACAATGAGATGCCTAAATTTGCCATTTTTTTATTAAGTTTCGTTCGTTAGTTGCCATTTTTTTAATATGTAGTGCCATTTTTTTAATGCGATTTATGCATCTTGCGTTTGTCACTTTACTAGTTCTTTTTGGTGCTCATAAGACAATCTTTTGTTAACTTAAATCACCGTTTAGTTCTTTGCAAACAATCACCTGTTACCTAATCACAAAAATTTATTGTCCGTTTGTTGGTATTTGGCTCAATTTTATTGTTGTTTTTGATGCACATATGAGACTTAACGCACATAAAAGTTTTATTTTAATTGATAAAAAATTATAAGTCTGTGGACCAATTGATTTTTATTTAAACGAAGAAATTGTTTCAGTTTTAATTTATCTGTTGTATTTATAAAATATAATAAGTAGGCCGTGTGACTCAAAAAAATGTGCATTTATGTGGATATTGTTATCGACAGTTTTCAATTGATTGTATTAATGTCGGTTGTTGAATGAAAGCTGCATTAGATATTGCAAGACTGATATTTTGAATGTAGTAGGTATGTTTTTCTGTAAAAAGTATACAATGTGTAAAAAAATAAATAATTAAGATTATCTCAGATTCGTTTAGTAACAAAACTACCTTTTCCATCTAAAACTGTTCATGCATATCCTCTTGTTACAGTAGTTAAAGAAATACATGGTTTAAAAGTATCCTTTACAAAAAATCTCTGTATTTCACATCTATAATCAATCAATTACCTTATATTTTTCTTATTTAAAATCATCTCGAAGATGCAACACTTGTTTTATTTACAATTTTAATTGTTGAAAATATAATATCGATTTTTTTCTAAATTGATTGTCGGAAAGCATTTCAGAAGTACGAAATTGTATATTTAAAATCGTGCGGCATTCAAGGTTATTAGATATCTGTATTACCGGTATAAACTTCAATCGTGAAGTAAAAGGTGGCGCTTGCGTAGCTTTTCGTATTGATCAACAGCTGCGCTGAAGCGTCATGCGTCATTTATAGTTACATCGCCATTGAGTGTATGTTATAATAGTTATTTGTTGCTAAAATTTCTTAAATAATCAAATTTGGTGAATTTCGACTAATTAATAAGGAAATTAGGTAAGTTTTTACATTAATTATTTTTAGCCAAGAGGAATTGTGAGATAAGGAAAATGGTTTGATATCTGAAAAACGTCATAACAATATTTAAAATCGATATTACGCCGTGTTCTAAATTCACCTCTTGGTAATTATTAACCTGTAAATTAGGGCGTTTGGATAAAAAATAAAGTATAGTATAGTTTTTAATTAGTTTTAAAATGGAGGTCGATTCTCTAAACGACGCCTAGTTGCCACGAGTCGGCTTTGTCACAGCGAGACAAGATTTTCGTTGAGTGTTGCCGGAAACACAAAACAATAAATTAATTTTAATTTTTAATAGGTACGGTTTTAAAATATATCCATTATATCTTTATCTTTTATCGTTAATATTCGTTGAGCTGTCAACCAGTGGCGTATCCGAAATGCGTTTATTGTTTTTTGTAACGGCAACACCGATCTCTCGTTTGATCGACGTGTCCGTCTTTTGGTTAAAAAATTGATTAATACGAATTTCAGGCTTGAGCAATGCCGGGTTTTAGCAGTGCGGGTACGTTCAAAATATTTATCGGGAACGTCGCCGAAAAATCGACAGTCAATGATATCAGACCCTTATTCGAGAAATACGGAAAAGTTGTGGAATGCGATGTTGTCAAGAATTACGGTTTTGTACACATGGAGAACGAAACGGAAGGCCGCGAGGCGATACAAAATTTAAACGGATCGACGGTAAACGGGCAGCCCATCAAATGCGAAGCTGCTAAGAGTAGAAAAGCTCCTACTACTCCAACCACAAAGATATTTGTGGGTAATTTGACGGAAAATACAAAGGCTCCTCAAGTACGCGAATTATTCAAAAAATTCGGCGCCGTTGTGGAATGCGATATCGTACGGAATTATGGGTTTGTTCATCTAGAATCGTCGGGCGATGTGAACGATTCTATCAAAGAGTTGAACGGAACTTTGGTGGATGGGCAGCCCATGAAGGTTCAATTATCGACTAGTCGCGTGCGTCAACGGCCGGGAATGGGCGATCCTGAACAGTGTTATCGCTGCGGACGTGGTGGACACTGGTCTAAGGAATGTCCTAAAGGCATGGGACCGGAACGATTCCGCGACCGCATGTTCGGACGCGACCCTTATCCGCCGCCACCACCTCCACCGTTCCTGCGCGACCGAATGATGGGCCGCTTTGGGGTACGGGCAGTATACTATATATACTATATTGTTTATTTCACTTGTTTACCTTCACCTATCATCCTATTTTTGCACTATCCTTTAATCAAATTTTTTAATGTCGACGAAATTCTCCAACACTAGTGTGTTGGTTATTTCGTATGTTTTGATGTAGAACGATAAACATCACCCTCTAAAGGTCTTTTATATCAGATTTATCACAACCATTCAAAAGACATACAACACATTCTTTATTTCTGGAAATTATTTTATGAAACTAATATATTTTGTCGCTCTAGGATGGCTACGACAGTTACTATGACAGACGTTACGATGATACCCGCGATTTATACGAACGCAGATATTCGGGTTTGCCGTCACGTAGCGAAATGGGACTACGCGGAGGTCGTGACTTTTTACCACCTCCCCTTCCACCGAGGCGCGAACCTTTGCCTCCGATGCCGTCCATCGGTCTTCGAGGACCTCCATCCAGCAGTGGCAGCTTGAGAGATTCCAGTTTTGGTCGTAGTAGCAGCGACTATGGAATATTCAGTCGTAGATCTCCACCACCTTCAGGTGGTATGCAAGGATCAAGAGTAAGAAGCATGTATGAAGATTTCAGTCGGGATTCCTTCGACGATAGAAGGTCTGTTTAAGCGTTTGTTATTTAAAAGTTTTTTCAACTATTGTTTTTACAGACCCGGTTTGAGGGGACCATCACCGTCAAGAAGATACGCTCCTTATTAATATTAATTTAAAAAAATGTATTACAAAAAAAATGAAGTTGGTGTTTCAATGTACTATAAGTTTCTCAGTTTTAAGTCTCTCGATTTTACAACAATGTTGTATATTATTTTTTTGTAGTTTAGATTATGTATGTTTATATTTTATTATGTAACGCAAGTAAAACAATTCTAACAATCCTTATTACAGTATTTAATACTCCTATCGCTGATTTTATTACTAGCTTTTTTTGAAAAGAGTGGAACTCATAATTAAAAACTCAAAATTGGAGGAGGTTTGTGGAACAGCTGGAAAGTTTCGAACGGTACAATTCCGTCTAGAAAGAATTTAATAATAGTCTAATGTTTTCTTTTGTGGCTTTAAATGTAAGCTATTTAAAGAATGCAATAATACACAAATTATAAATAAATATTTTGATAAAAACAGTTTTTGACTTTACAGGTCATGAAATTAATGAGGTAAACAGTCGTTAACTTGATGAGAATATAATTTCCGTGTTTCATTGTTGTGGAAGAATTAACTTCCAGTGATGGAAGTCCAGTCTTGTTAAGGATGCGTTGTAAGAAGTTGCTAGTGTCGATTGGGGTGGTTTTTCCAAAGGACGGTTTTTGAATGGTGATAAAACCTGTCTTTAAGGATAGGATGGAGCATTTTAAGTCATTTTTAAAGTATTTTTGCAGGAGATTTTGAACCGCTTAGAAGAATTCAGAGTTTAAAAATACGTTTAACTATTAAGTGGGATCTGTGGGACCCCTACGAATGTTAATATTGAAATTTCAATGCTTTTGTTCGCCAATTTTAAACATTTTTTACTTAAAACCAATTATTTATTTATAACCCAATGGTCAGGTCGTGAAAAGGGTGGGTTCCCTTACAAAAGGTAATGTAGTTTTGTATAATGCTGTATGCATCTTAGTGCAGAATCTAGGCAAAATGATGCTGCACTTTCGGTTAATGACATGAAATTCGGTACATAGTTTACTGAAACCATATCGAGTAATTTTGTCTGATGAGACCAAAAAAAAATTCGATGGGGGCCGCTGGACACCCCCTTTAATGCGGATTGTACACGACGAATACCTCAGGTACGTACTTTGAACTTATAGTTAATGAAATGAAACTCGAGACATAGTTTACTGGAACTATATTGGCAAGTTTTGTCTGATGAGACCAGAATTATCTTCGCGAGGAGCGCTAAAATGTGATACTCTACGTACTTTTTCGCGAAAAGTATCGTTGCCGTATATTTTGAGAGTACTGAATCAATCTGTCCCAATAACGGATCCATCTGAACATCCCCATAGGCACATAACCGCCATTTATACGGCAAGGATACTTTTTACGAGAAAACAGGACCAACATAAAATTGATAAAAAAAGGGCGTGTGCAGCACCCCCCTCGAATATTTCTTTGGTCTTATCGGACAAGATTGTACTATATGGTCCCAGTAAACTATGTGCCAAGTTTCAATTCATTGACCAAAAGTGCAACGTACCTGAGGTATTCGTCTAGTATCGCCCACATTAATGGCGGTGTGGAGCGACCCCCTAGAATTTCTTCTGGTCTCATCGGACAAAATTACTCCATTATAGTTCCAAAAAAGTATGCAACCAGTTTTATTCCGTTAACGAAAAGTCAAAAATAATTTAACTCGACCTCTTAAAATTTTTGAAAGAACGCCCTTACAGACTCCAGAGGAAAAAATGGCGGTTATGTGCCTATGGGGATGTTCAGATGGAACAGTTATTGGGACAGATTGATTCAGTACTCTCAAAATATGCGGCAAAGATACTTTTCGCGAAAAAGTACGTCGAGCATCACATTTTGAGAAAAAGAGGGTGTGTAGCGCCCCCCTCGAAGATATCTCTGGTCTCATTGGACAAAATTTGCCAATTGCCAATATAGTTCCAGTAAACTGTGTTTCGAATTTCGTTTCATTAACTATAAGTTCAAAGTACCTGAAGTATTCACCGTGTACAATTCGCATTAAAGGGGGTGTCCAGCGGCCCCCATTGAATTTTTTTGGTCTCATCGGACAAAATTACTCGATATGGTTTTAGTAAACTATGTACAGAGTTTCATGCCATTAACCAAAAGTGCAGCGTTCCACAGTTTTGTGTTTCGTAGACTGCGTACTATAGGCCCTTATTAAAAATCCAACTTTTGGAATTCGGCGCGCTTTAGTACGACCACTTTTGTGTTAATTTCAGTTTTTGCTCGATAACTCTTTACTAGTGCGTCCTAAGAAAAACATTAACTTTACCTTATTTATAGAGCACAAAATTTGCTACAATTTACCTTTATAACATGTTTTTCCAAACATCATTAATTACCAAAATACATATCTTCAAAGAACAAAACTTGTCAAAAAGTTTGCGAAAACTATACATAATACAAAAAAGACAGTGTCCATCATCTTCAGGGGCGTAGTTAGGGGTCGGCACAAGTGGGCGCTGCCGCCCACCTAAAGACTTGCTCTGTCCATCACAAATAATTTTGAAAATAAAAAAAATATAATAAAAATGATTACCTATAGTAGGCACTGAATATTGAAAATGCCGCTCCTAAAATATTAAACTTAAACCTGGTTGCTTAATTTGACTCGATTTACCAGAATCTTAGAATTATTTTACGCTAGAGTACGAGTAAGTGTATTTTTTAGTCATAATTTTATAGTCTTCCCCCGAAATGAAGCTGGCCAAACTTTGGCCACCCTGACAAAATGACTAACACTGTAGTAGCCATATGATAGAAATGTGCATAAAAGATTCCAAATGAGGCCATAATGGTAAAACAGTGTGAGTTGGGAGGAACGTAGCAAACGCCAAGGGTGTATTTTACCCCTGGTTTTGGATTGTGGATATGTTGTAATTATCTAGAATCTAGGCTCTTATTAAAAATCTAAGTTTTGGAATTCAGCGCGCTTCAGTACGACTACTTTTGTGGCACTTCTTTCAGTTTTTGCTCCTCGATAACTCTTTACTAGTGCGTCCTAAGAAAAACAGTAACGTTACCTTTTTTATAGAGCACAAAATTTGGTACAATTTACCTTTATAACATGTTTTTCCAAACATCGTAGTTAGCAAAATACAGTTCTTCAAAGAACAGAACTTTTCAAAAAGTTTGCGAAAACTACATAATACAAAAAAGATAATGTCCATCATCTTAACGGTTTATTATGTGCATAAAAAATTCTAAAAGACCAAAATGGCCCACCCTGTATTCCTGTATATACAGGGTGAGTCGGGACCGGAGGAACGCACGAAATGCTAAGGGTGTCTTTTATATGTAAATATAAGACAAAAAAATCTAAAAGTTCTCTGATTTTTATTGGTTTTCTAGTTACAGCGTCTTAAAAGTTTGAGTATAGTAATACAATTTCATTAATTTGGATAAACACTTTTTTAACTTTGAAGCTCTGTATTTCGGTAAATATGAGGTTTAGAAAAACATGTTATTGGGATAAAATGTAGCTATGTATCAAATTTTGTACTCTAGAAAAAAGGTAAAAATAATGTTTTTCGTAAGACGCGCTAGTAAAGAGTTATCGAGCAAAAATCGAACACAAAAGTGGCCGTACTGAAGCGCTCACAGGCGCGTCGAATTCTAAAACTTGGATTTTTAATAAGGGCCTAGGTACATACAAAATATTAAAACTACATGATCTTTTGTAAGGTAGTATATACTTGGTTATTTGGTCATTGAGCTATTAATCCTTCTCAAAAATTTAAAACATACGCGTTTAAAAGTGAAGGTGGGGTTTGGTGGACCCCATGGTAACCCACAGTATTGGGTATATCATATTAAAATAAACAAGTGGCTAGCTTTTAATGTTCACGTTCTAAGCTTGAAAATAAAGTCCAACCCAAGCAGATGCACAATCGACTCTTGGTGTGAAAATGGTAGAAAAAAACTGGACTTGGACATAATTTGGAATTTAAGCGTTTCAAGTCAAAAACATGATAAAAGGACTAGTAAATTTAATTTTAAGAGTTCATTAATTACAAATTTGGTCATAAAAGATGAGCATTTTTCATAAATTATAACGTAAATTTTAAATAATAATTTTATTGTCCTTTTAAAATAACATTTATAAAAGATTTGACGGTTAGTAGGGGTAATAAGATTAAATTATGGGACGCCTATGGTTTAAACGCGTATCTAAAAACATTCGATCACTCATAAGGGGTGAGAGGTAACGGAATGCGCGCGCCTCCTATAGCCATTTTGTCAAATATTAACCTTTTGTTGTGATGTGTCTATTGCGATGAATTATGTTGATGGAAAATTAATTAAAGTGAACAGTTAAGCTAAGGAATTGTTCATAAATAAAGTGTCGGTTAAAGTGTCGATGGAATAGTTTTGTTTTAATGTTGTCAGTGGTCGATAGAACGTGGATATTTCATGTTTATAGAGTACGTTAACTGCCGCCGGACGACAACCGTTGCTCTCTTACGCGAAGCTGTCATACCTTACGTCATTTCTTGATTGTCACGTAAGTTTACCCTTTGTTAATATTATTATTAAAATTGTTGAAAGTGTAAGATTGTTATTTTTGATTGTTTTATGTGTAAAAAAGTATCGGGAGTGCCGAAAAAGAGCTTTAAATATTGCGAGTTTTTATGCTCGCCCAAGATGGCTAACGACGGGGATCTGTTGTGGCTTCGTGCGACTCGAAAGCGCGCGATTTCATGATTAAGCGGGAGTTTCCGTCTTTTATTTGTCTTTTAATATTAAAACACTCGTTTTATGATTACCTAGATGTGTTTGTAAAGTTACGTACCTATTTGCTTAACATATTAAACTTAAACGAGTAAATTATAACGAGCCGGTGATGAAAACATCCTTCGGCAAAGTTTTTATAATAAATTTTAAATTAAATTCAACCACGCACCAGGTGTCAATTTTGTGTGTTTGATTACAGCTAGCGGCATGTGTGAACCGGAGGACGTATCACAAGCGGTGTGGACGCGTTGGATTTTGGAAGCGATTAGGAAAATCCGGTCTCAAAAACAACGACCTAGTGTAGAGCGGATTTGTCACGCAATTCGACAACATCATAACTACCACGAGGATGTTGTTTCCGAACATTTGGAGACGGCCGTTAAAGATGGAACCGTTCTTAAGATCTTCAACAAAGGTCAAAGCTCGTACAAGGATCCCATGGGATTACAAAGTCGTACTCTGGTTATCGAAAAAGGTGGTGATATTACTAAAGTTATTGCAAAAGCCGTGCGCGAATTGGGACAACGTGACGGTTCCACTATTAAATCCATCGAAAAGTATGTTCGACAGTCACATACTGTTGTGGAAGGTGGAGAGACCGACTTGAAAACTGCACTAAGGATGGCAGCCAAAAGGGCAGTTTCTAGAGGGTTGATAACGCAAGATGGGAAAAGTTTCAAGTACAACTATAGTCACAGTCCAACTGCAAAAAGAAAAGAAACTGGTAACACTCCAAAACGTGCAGCAGTAAGTCCCGATGACTCACAACCAAAGGTAAGTGAAGGAGATTCCTATTATTTACTATATGAAAACATCTGCTTTGTTTCACAACCATTTGGTACATATAGGGGCCCAATTAAATCAATTATCTTTACAAAATGCTAAAAAGTTAATTATTTATTGTCGATGAATGTATGCATTTAAATTACAATTTAAAAAATTTGGCACAAACTAAATGACGTAAAAAAATTTCTTGTAAAAAATATGAATGGTTTTGACAACAAATGTGGTTTGAGTACATACCAATTCAACTAGCACACTTCCTGACCCCTCGAAGCAGTTGATTAAAATTGTAGTGATAAAATTTTGATTATTTCTCATAACACAGTCTTCAGAAGGTGGTCTTGGGTAATTTTTACTTTTTAACAAATATTCTATCCTCATTCCTCAGAAGGCAATGGCATTATCACCTCTACAAATTTCCCCAGAAAGTTCTCAAATAGAGGTGTTTTCTCACTCTCCCAAGAGGAAGAGTGTGAGAACTTTTATGATAAATTATTATTGATTTTGAGTCGAAATTATTGGGTGTAAATATCAACATTTTAGCAATAATTCAATTAGTTGTTTTTTTAGATAAAAAAAATGTTTTTTTATTGAAAGTAAAAGTTGCAAGAAGTTGTATGTGGAGGTAATTTACCTTATGTTGTTGTACTTGTTAATTATAATATTTTTTTAATTTTAAATAATGCATTTGCCCCAAGCTCTTACAAGTAGTTGACTTTCACACTTTAGCACTTCTCGTAATGGAATAAAAGGCTTTTGATCACGAAACGATTATTAAATTATCTTGCTTTTAAACAATTGAAATTATTGTACATATTTGTAGTTGGGGTACTTTTATAAAAAAAATTTAAATGTTTTGGAATCGATTGCAGAAGTACTTAATGGCCCAATTATAATTTTTAATATTTATGACTCACGATACGGTTTGATAGAAGAAGTAACCCATGTCCATTACTTAATAATGAACGAATTTTCTATTTTTATAGAAGATTATTAATATAATGATTTTACACTTAGACCGTCATTCTACCTTTAAACCTGAACCGTCTCAAACCTCAAAATCAATTGATCCGTTGAGTATCTCTGTTAATTTGAGATTCAAAAATTAATTTTGTTTTTTTTTATCACTCAAGTGATATAATTAATTTCTTTTGGTAAGTTTTGATTGTTAAGCATCGTTTATATGCATATAAAGCTGTGTTCACATAATGGCAAAACAAGTTGCGAAACACGTTCTTTTCAAAATAAACTTCTCTAGGAAATTTGGTTTTGAAACTCGTTCGTTATGTAGACAGTGCTTTAGTAGTTTTCAAACTTGCATCTTCATTTTGTGCACATGCAGTGGTGTCTAGGGATTTATTCTCAGATTGCACTAGAGAAAAAACACTTCTATGGTTGATTTCTCAGCAAATTAGTGATGGACGAGACGAGAATTTCTCGACTTTTCGTCTCGTCTTTAATTGAAAAATTAACCTTTCGACTTTCAAAAGTGACATTTTCAATTCGAGACGAGACTCAAGTTTTGAAATGCGAGACGAGAATTTCTTCATTGCTCGTCTCGTCTCGTATTTAAAAACTTGAGTCTCGAATTGAAAATGTTACTTTCGAGAGGTTAATCTCGTCTCATAAGCCATTTTAGTGCTCGTCTCATTTCTCGAGAAAATTTCTCATACAGCAAATTTTGTTTTTTGAAAAATTTGATGAAAACAAAATGAACGTAATAACTAGAGCTCGGATTTTATGCTTTTGCATGTGCTTTAATATTGATATGCCAACAGATTCGTTTTGAAATCTAGACGAATTAGGCAAAAACGAATCCAAAAAACATATTTTGCATATTTTCAACGTTTAGTGCATATTTTAGCAAATGATGCATATTTGTGCATATTTGGGCCATTTTTGGTGTTTTTTGAAAAATCTTAATAGAAAAAACAAATAATTATTATTAAATTTGCCAATTTAAACAATTTTTTTAAAGAAGAAAATAACTTGGTGTTTTTTAAGGTAAAATATCGGAAGATGTACCATATTATTAAAAATAAAAATGAAACGGTAGCTTTTCTACATTTTTTTAAACTATTAATTTGTAATTAAAATTTATTCTTAAAATTATTAACTTTTATGAATCTAGGTGGTACTTATTTAAAAAAAATACCTATAAAAATTCGAAGAAAAAATATTTTTTAGTTTGCATATCAATGCATATTTTATCATTTTTTATCAATTTTAGTGCATATTTTAGAGAAATTTGGTGCATATATATGTGCATACTTTCAAGTATTTTGGTGCATATAAATCCGAGCTCTAGTAATAACCATTTTTGAATCACCCTGTTTCTATTTATTTTGCGTATTGAATATATTATAATTTTAAATAATTGCATTTTAAACATGATTCATACGGTTTAAATACGATAAGTCGTTATCTATTGCGCACACTTTATTATTACTTTCCGATACGTCAAGGTATTATTTGTATAATATTTTCAAATTTTGCTAGTATTTTCTAAACCTCAGTGTGAGCAATTTGTGTGTTCATTTGTAATTTGTGTCTTCTGGATTTTTGAGATTGTTAGTTCATCATTTTTGAAAATTTTTTAAATATTAGTTTTGTATTTTCTGAAATTTGTTCTAATTTTATTCGTGTTTTAAGAGTGGCATATTTTCCAACTAGCCGGGTACCCGAGCTTCGCCACGGAACCTTTTTATTTTATGTCCATTTACTTTTTATGTACTAATGTAGAATGGTTTATGAGTATGAAATTTGATATTTTTATTTTTTTACAATGAGGGACGTCAACATCGAAGATTAAGTTTTTGTAGTAATCGTCCGTAAATATTAGTACCCTGTATAAATAGGTGCGTTATACTTTCACATTCTTACACATTCACGTCATTCAGAATGTAGCAATGGCGCCAAATGAAAATAAGATGCTCATTTCTGTTGTTTAAAAAATATATTACCATTTTGAACATCCTGTATAGTCCTCTAGGAACCTAAGTTACAGAATTCCCTTCTTAGCAGGTGGTTATGTCGTTAATAGAATGTAAAATGCTCACTGGTACAGTGAGTAATTACAAATTACTACTTAATAATGAACACCCTGTATAATTCTTTAGCATTTGAGTTTATGCAAAGTATATAAAATGGTAATTATTTGGGTTGCTGACAAAGCACTATTAACGTTTTGAACACCCTGTATAGCACTTTAGTAGTCGCATTTCGAACAATCCCTTCTTAACGGGTAGTACCTACGTCGCTAAAGGCATGTTGAATGCTAAACTGTGTCTCTTACAAATGAGTATTACAATTTTCAACATCCTGTATAATTGTTTAGCATTTGAATTTATGCAATGTCCCTCCTTATGTGCATTAATTTCAGCAAAGAAATGTAGAATGCTAATCATTTGTGTTGATTACAAAGCAGTATTAACATTTTGAACACCCTGTATAGCACTTTAGTAGTTGCATTTCGAAAAATCCCTTCTTAGCCGGTGCCTACGACGTTAAAGGAATGTAGAATGCTAAAGTGTGTTTCTTAAAATTACTATTACAATTTTCAACACCCTGTATAATTGTTTACCATTTGAATTTATGCAATGTCCCTATTAATGTGTGTTCATTTCATCAAATAAATGTAGATTGCTAATCATTTGTGTTGATTACAAAGCACTATTAACATTTTGAACACCCTGTATATAGCACTTTAGTGATTGCATTTAAAACAATCCCTTCTTAGCGGGTGTCTACGACGTTAAAGGAATGTAGAAGGCTAAGATGTGTCTCTTACAAATGACTACTACAATTTTCAACACCTTGTATATTTTTCTCGATATTTCTTTAGCATTTGCATTTATACAATGTCCCTGTTAATGCTTGTTCATTTCATGAAAGGAATGTAGAATGCTAATCATTTGTGTTGCTTACAGAGCACTATTAACATTGTGAACACCCTGTACCACACTTTAATAGTCGAATTTCGAACACTCCCTTCTTAGCGGATGGTGCCTACGTAGTTAAATGAATATAGAATGCTACGCTGTGTCTGTTACAAACAACTATTACAATTTTCAACACCTTGTATCTTTTTTTGGTAGTTGCATATAAACAGCTGTTCTTATTGGTGTGTGTGTGTATGGCGTTACAATAAGTATATAACCGATTTTCCTTAACCACTAAATTAAGATTGAACATTAAACACCCTGTAGAATGTATATCCCTTAGGATTTGCACTTCGAAATATCTTTTGATGGTGGGCGTCTACTGTCTATGTCGGTAAAAGAAGCATATTTTTTATCAATTGATCTCAAAGAACACTATTAAACCTTTAAACACCCTGTATAGCACTTTAGGAGTGGCATTGTGGAAAATTGTCTTCAAAGGATTATATTTCCAAAATTTTGTGTTTCTACAACCCGCGGTTTTCCATAACGAATAATATAAAAAACTTTAAACACCTTGTATATTCTCTCAGGAGTTGAATTTCAAAAAATCTTCTAAGGGGTGTTCGCTTATTTCGTCAGAGGAATACAGTTCCAAAATTTCGTGTTTCTAGGACCAACGCTTTGGGATTAATAAAAAATACCTTAAAACTTTTCAACACCTTGTATATCTCTTCAGGGGTGGAATTTCAAAAAATCCTTTTATGAACTTGTGAAGATAACAAACTGTACTATCCGATTCCGCAAGAAAAAATAAATTATCGTTTAAAAAAAATCCCGCTGACGTCATTGTTCGAAGGGGGTAAGGGGTAGAAAAATGAAAATCATCGGAAAATGTTTGGTTTTGAATAAATCGATTTGACGTATCAAACAGTTTTTCGATATTCCTATCGGGAATGACAATATTCCAATGCTTCCTTACACTGCATAGATGAACACCCTGTATAGCCCTTCAGGAGTGGAATATCAAAAAATCCTTGAATAAGTGTCTGCTTATATCGTCAAAGGAATGCATTCCCAAAATTTTGTGTTTCTAGGACCAGCGGTGTGGGCTTGGTGAAAAAAACTTTTTCAACCTTCAACACCCTGTATCTTCCTTCAGAAGGCGAATTTCGAAAAATCCCTTCTTAGTGGGTGCTTTCGTCGTGAAAGGAACACACTCTCCAAATTTCGCGATTCTAGGGTCAGCGGTTTGGGCTGGGCGATGATACGTCAGTCAGTCAGTCATTCAGGACTTTGATTCTTATACAGGGTGAGTCGGGAGGATCGCACCAAACGCCAGGGGTGTATTTAACACGTAAATATAAGAGGAAAAAACCCAAAAGTTGTAGTCCGATTTTTATTTGTTTTCAAGATACAGCGTTTTCAAAAATAACTTGCATCCATCGTGCAGTTGTGCTGATACTGCATGCGTATTTTACTGTTTGGGGGAACATCGTCTAACAGTCCTTGTAAATAATTTTGTAAGAACTCCAAATATTTATCTCCTCTTAGGCGAAACTATAGACGATATCACATCACACGTTTCCGAAAAACCATACTGAAAATTTGTTTCGACTTTTATGTGAGGATTTTCGTCGGACCATAAGTGAGAGTTGCGGGTATTGTTAATGTCATCATGGGTGAATGTGGTTTCATCGTTATACAGTATGTTCTTCTAAGTTAATGAAATTAATTTATCAAATATTTCAACTTTTAAGACGCTGTAACTCGAATACCAATAAAAATCGGACTACAACTTTTGGGTTTTTTCGTCTCATATTTACTTGTAAAATACACTCCTAGCGTTTGGTGCGATCCTCCCGACTCACTCTGTATATAGAGATAGAAAAAAGTGGTATGCAGACACATTTTTATTCCCGACGATCATTAAAACCAGTAGCTCTATTACCACAAATCAAAAAATATGTTCAAGTCAAAGGTTGAACGTGTACTGGTTTTTGAAATTTAAACATTTTTCCTATTACTTGCTGATTTTAACACTTAAATTTGATCAATTTAAAAAAAAATTAATACCATCACCTTGATTTTTCTGCTATGGATCCATGTATATTAGTTCAAAATTTCATAATAGAGAGATATTTAAAAATAAAAGTGTTTTTGTACATTAGGGAGTTTGAAAGCAAACAAAAGTTCTTGAAATAATAAAATTTTGTGGGAAACGAAAAATAATACTTTTCGCTCTTGCGAATCCAATCTCCCTTTGGAAGTCTTAAGTAATCTAGAAGTGATAATTAATTTCATGTAATGAAAGACTTTATAAATAGTCAAATTTACTGGAAACACAAAATTTGCCAGATAATCGTAGGGTAACCGAAAGTAATGGTAATTTAATGTTCGGTAGGTTGTTTTGAGGCTAATTTGTTATTTAGCTGTAATTGTCACTGCAACCTCTGTCCCATTCCCACCTCAAATTCCTAATGAAGTGAACAATCATTTTTGGGAGTTCGATAAAAATTTAAATGATTTAAACATTAACTGGTTTTAAATGAGCTTTGAGACAATGACAATTAGGCCGTGGTTATCCAGTGGTACCAGGTGCCAGTTTTTTTCAATACTAGGATGCCCTTAGATGTTGAAACTTAGCACACTGGTGCATATCTTGTTATCAAATAACCCGTTACAAGCTAGTACTGGCCAAACTACCTTCATTTTATTAATAGCCATTTCATGGTTAGCGAACTAATAGTGCTAATCAACCAAGCAGCTACAGTGTTGTCAAACACTATAAAAAGAACTATTATTATTAATTCATTAATTGGCGGTTGTTTAATTGCTTACATTTCTCTTCAAAGCTTCAAATTTATTACTTCTTGTCTTTGAATTATAGTATTAAAATCATATAATTAAATTACTATTAAAGAAATGCTCATTAGCTCATTTATCAATAAAGAATTTAATACCTAATTTTTTATTTACTATAAAAATTAAAATGCATTTAGTAGTTACATATTACAAGAAAGTTTAGAGAAAGTACCTATAGAATTGATAGTATTTATGATTTTATCGATTGGCATTCAATTAACTTTTGAATTAAATATCACAAATTGAGAAAATAATACTACGTAACGTGCATTTGTTATTTATTATTTATAAAAATATAAATTTAATAATAATCGTGGAAAGTTACTTTGTTGCCTGGTTAAAATTTTCTATTATTGTCAAGGGAGAGGTGTGTCCTGTTCTTTGTGTGGGGGAGTTTTAATAAATGTTTAAGAGCTTTTTTGGTCGATTGAAAGGTTATTGTTTGTGAGAACTGATTAAACCTTCACCAGGAACTCTGTTATAAGTAGTGGTAATTATAGGGAATAATATTTCCTAGAGTGACTGCGAACTTCAAAGCCATTTAGAGTCTTCTAGAATTGAAAACATTTTGGAAAATTTTCTGAATTTTTACCGAGAGGTTCTGCGTCTATTTCAACACCGTGTTGTGGAGGACACGGTAATCTTAGCAGTTCAATCCATTTTTTCAGGATATTTCAAGAATGACTCTCTCTGGTTTATTTTGACATCTTTAAAGAGCATTGTAACACAGGAAACCGAGTGTTGCATTACAACACCTGTTGTCTGTGTTAGGGCCGTTTTAGATGGACTATCGTACTAACTGTTAGTAACTGAATCAACTCAAGAAGCAAAAGCACGGGAATCTAAGCTTTAACGTCGTCAGTAGAAATGTTGACGCACGACCGTGGACGACGTTAAAGCTTAGATTCCCTTGCTTTTGCTTCTTGAGTTGATTCAGTGCTAACAAGTTAGTACGATACTTAGTCCATCTAAAACGGCCCTTACAGAGAAATCAAGCTGTTACCACTGATAACGCTGATATGAAAAATACAAAATTAAATTTGTGTAATTTTGATCCAATCTCCTCGAGATTGGGCTCAAATGGAAGTGCTTTAAGAGCTGGATTTTGATCTCAAGGGCGGTGCTAGGGGAAAACTAAAGGAAAAAATACTAAGTAGCTGCTTTAAACGATACAAAATTTCCAGGATGCTGTAATACTGTACCAGTATTTTGGTCCAGCATCCGGATAAAATTCTGCATCGTTACAGCATGAAAATGTTCAACTTTTTGTCTTTATGTTGAGAATCTCAGTGGTGTATTGTAAACGTGACCACACTGTATATATTTTTTTCATTTAATTGCAATAAAGTGTTTAATTTAGTGGTTATTACACGCAGTTTATTTAGTTTGTTTACAATATATCCTCTCTAGATTTGATTGATTGATTCGGGAGGTGGGTTTTATGTTGTCTGCGCACAGCTACCCCTTGGACAGACTGTGCTACCTCGTGTTTCCGTTAGTAGTATAAAAGTTTTATATCTTGGTCTAATGCCATATATTTTATAGTGGATCAAATTCGCTGTTAATCCACAAAATCGCAGATTGGACTGTGTTGTTCAGATCCGGTAGTTCTTCTCAGACACTCTTCACAGTTATTAATACGTACGATTAGGTACTTGGAATAGCTTGTGGTGAAAGGAGGATTTTGTTAGCATGTTATCTGTGCTCATTTTAAAGTATGGGATGTGAAAATTAGTTACACTTTAGAATAGGCAAATTTGTTCGCCCTCTATAGAATTGCTAGTAGGGTTATAACAAAAGTCATGTCTGTCTCTCAATTTTTTTAAATTATCGTCAAAATTAATTTTCTTCCAGAGATAATTAAGAAAACACTTTTTATTCGCACGTTCGTCTTTTCAAAATAAACACGCATGTGCGTGTTGACTTATTGATGTTTCAGGAAATTCCAATCGTTTTCTTTTAATTGATTTGATTAAATTTTCTTTTGGAAAATTGTTTTCTTATACAAATAAAACGTGTTCAATCAAATATTACACCGTTTTATTTGGAAAAGGATAGCTTCCAACTTGTCATTGTTGGACTTTTCTTCAGATGAAAAGCTCGTCACTTGGCTTTTAAATTTAATTTACTGAAAAGTCCTTTTTTTCTCTTTTGTGTATTGTTTTAATTTAAAGAAAATAAAAACAATGTCAACTTATTGATTGAGGTTATTACAACATTACATCACTTCAATTAGTATCTCTGTTTAATTTTGAAAAGTAAATTTAAATGTGGAAACTTTCACTTGCTCTAAAAAATGTGGCTCCGCTCGATTCCTAATAATATGGGATTTGACGTAGTTCCATATTTTTTATGAGAAATCGATTTTATTAAAAATGAAATAAAGTTCACTCTTGTACCACATATGTGATTCTGCATGAATAATTCTAAACTATTCTAATCTTTTCCGGTTGTTTTAATTTGATATACAAATCACACTCTTTCTATTGATTATAATGAGCTTGACTAAAAATTGTACCTTAATTGAGCCTCTTTGCATTACAAACTGGTATTAAAAATAACAACGGACAACTACCCTAGAATTTGAGAAATCGATGTTGGGATAAAAGATCTTTATATAGTGATGATAATGAGGACGAGAGGTGTGACAAAGTGTTTTATACCGCGAAGGAATTACCAGTCATAAAATTTTCCTTCTTTCTCTCGTTCTTCCCACTTTTTAATAAGCACACCGCCTTTTTTATTTTCGGATTCAGAATTAGAATTTTTTCTTAAAATTGCTCAGATTTGCATCCGAGGTGGTATTAGGCTGCGTTTGTTACTTGTACCCGTCATTGAAAGAAAATAAATCCTTTTGATGGTTTTGCGTTCGAAAAATATTAGTTTTAAGACTCGTCTACACACACAGGCTTGTCTTCCGGTTTGGCCTGTAGAGCGTCTGGACAGCGTTTAGGCCGCCTGCACAAGTGCACAGGCCAAACCGGAGCATGTGGACACCGTTTAGGCGGCCTGCACAGGCCAAACCCGAGCGTCTGGACATCGTTCCGGTACAGGCCACCTGCACAGGCAAACCGGAAGGCAAGCCTGTGTGTGTGGACGGGCCTTTAGACTATAAAGTTAGATATATTGCGTCCATTTTCTATAGATAGTAGTTTGCATCTATGTGGCGTTTTTGTTTGGGAATCTACTCGTTCGCCTTAATTGATCCATGGGTTCATAACTAATGGTAAAAATGGAGAGCTGCACTATCACTAGTGTCAGTGTTCCCAAAGCAGATTTTGATTGAAGTTGCTCCTCTGTGGATAACTCCACCTAAATTGAAGACCCTTTATTCTTTTTTTTTTATTGAACCCCACAATACTACCAAACGATTGAACATGGAATTTGTTTGTAATACATAGACGTGATTTAAAATAAATGAATTATGAAAAGCAAAATCATAACTCATAATACATAATAGCAATAATAGTCTCTCAACACCTGACTTACAACAGCATAATATCCGGTTGTTGTTTATTTAGGTAAATATCCGGTTGGTTGCCTTTGATGTTTCATGTTAGGGAAAAAGGGTTTAATTTTAATAAAAAATTCATCTGAGTAACTTACAAAAAGGTTACCGAAATGCAAGTTTTTTTCCTTTCAAATAAACTGAGTGAATCTCATTAACAAAAGAGTTGCTGACCTTCTATTTTACGGATCGACGAATTGCTGCTACCCGTATATTGCCTTCTTGGAGTTCTTAACAAATTATGCCAAATTATTTATGCAAACGTTATATGTATCAAGGACAAAAGCGGTCGACGAGTTCAGGGATGAACATGGTTACTATTTTTTTGATTTGATGGCAGGTGTCAGTTCAGTTTTTCAAGTTCCAGGACTTGGGTTCGCTTATTGTAAATAATTCTTCGTAATATTACTCCTCTAGTAACTGTATTTCCAAAAACAACACGCATGCTAGTTTATAGTCGTTAAGTGCCCACTTATCAATTAACCTTTAACAAGTCTCGAAGATAATTTGAAATGTTCAATGTCCTAATTTGGGCAAGGCCGTCTCTGCGTGATTTTATTTCGATGCCTCTGTGCGTTGAAGAATTACGAGGGCAAAATTTTGGCCGTTCTAAGTTATTTAAATTTGGTGGGTAGGTGGGTTTTCACTTGTCAAAAATGTCTGCTTGAAATAATAATGAAAAATTTTTGGTTTCTATATTTTGTTGATAGGCGAGGTATTTTGGCACTCGTGTGATGTTAAAAATGCCGTTTGGGAAGATTGATGGTGTTTTGTAGAGGTAGACCCCCATCGGCTTTCTTTTAGTGTTAACCAATCATTAGTTTTGGGTGGAGTTATAAGCACGTGCTTTGAATTGAAAATAGCCATCGATAGCGAATCTCGCTGAATTTTTACTGTTACGTATTTTGGGCGTTCTTTGATAGTTCAGGTTTTCATTTCTCATGTGTGGCTTTTATGAAAAATCGTATACTGACATGAAACATGAATACATTGTCCAATGAGCGAGATGTTTTTTTCTACTGGACAGCTAATCACAACTTCATCAAGTGAAAATTTCCAAGTAGCTAATTTTCACTGTAACTGTCCAATGAGCGATTGTTTTTTTTCTACTTGACAGCCAATCACAACTTCATCAAATGAAAATTTTCCAGTAGGGACTTTTCACTTTAACTCTCTAATGAACTAGGGTTTTTCTTCTACTGGACAACCAATAACAACTTCATCAAGTGAAAATTTCCCAGTAGCTAATTTTTTCTGTAACTGTCCAATGAGCAATAGTTTTTTTTCTACCTGACAGCCAATCACAACTTCATCAAATGAAAATTTTCCAGTAGGGAATTTTCACTTTAACTGTCTAATGAACGAGGGTTTTTCTTCTACTGGGCAACCAATCACAACTTCATCAAGTGAAAATTTCCCAGTAGCTAATTTTTTCTGTAACTGTCCAATGAGCGATAGTTTTTTTTCTACTTGACAGCCAATCAGAACTTCATCAAGTGAAAATTTACCAGTAGGGAATTTTCACTGTAACTGTCCAATGAGCGATAGTTTTTTTTCTACTGGATAACCAATCACAACTTCATCATGTGAAAATTTCCCAGTAGCTAATTTTCAGTGTAACTGTAATAAGCCTATTGTGCTTTCAGAGTTTTTGACTTTAATATAGATATCATATTTGGTGGTTTTCCATAACTCCGAAATGTATACTCCTCTCTCCAGCATCGTTGTTAAGGCAGTGGGACATATTTGGTCATATCATGGCCAAAAGGTGGGACAGCTTAGCTTAACAATTAATAATACTAAATGGATACCTATATTAAGGATCCCAACTATAGACCCTTCATCGAAATCTAATCATCAATATGAACTATTTTGGAAGCTCGAATTAAGACGCTAATAATTTTTAGACGTGGGTAAAGATAAAGACCAGTAAACTCATAAAAAATAATTTGATTGTTATGGTAAATGAAGGAAATAATAATTATTTAGCGCTCTAACACGTAGTATAACTTCAAACATTTTACTCGGTACTTTTAATATGTAGCAAATTCTCTTGTTTCTAAACATAGCATTTTTTAAGGAACAAAACAGATGTTTATTAATACAGAAAAAAAAGCCAAAATTAACTTAACATTTGGCAAGTCAAATTTATATCGAACATAATTTAAATTTTTTTCTGTATTTTTTTTCAGACACCAGGAGCACTTCCCATCTGTATAGAATGTTTAGGAACGGAAGCAAAAAATAAGCACGGCGCTTTTGAAAAACTAAGTTCGTGCAACGATTGTGGATCATGTATTCACATAAGTTGTACCAAATCGGGTCCCGAATTAGGACTGTATGTAGCTAAAGGGAACAAGTGGTATTGTGAAGACTGCAGAACGTGCGAGTCTTGTGGTAAATAAAAATAAATTCGATTCTAAATTGGAGCTAATTTTATTGTGTTTAGGGAATACAAATGTGTCGACTTGTTTACTTTGTTGTTGCAACTGCGATAGAATTTATCACATGGGATGTTTGGATCCACCTCCAGAACGTAAACCAAAATGTACCTGGAAATGTCGGCATTGTTTAACGCATCACGACACTAATAATAAAAGTAAAAAATCAGAATTAGGTAGTGGTGTACGTAAGAAGATCGATAAAGTTCGCGAGAAGATTAAAGATAAAAATAAAAAGTGAGTTTTTTTTCTCCTCAAATCCCATTTTAGGACGCAAAATTGAAACTTAACCTTTGAGGTGTCGTCGTCGTCATTTCTCGTTTTTATGCCAAATTTTAATTTTGAACTTTTTGTTTCAGATTAGCAAAAGATTCGCCATCGGTAGTCACTACACCTACATCTTCGAAAGGTGCTCGAAAAACAACTGGACCACCAGTTGACAGTGACTGCAGTGAACATGATGGTACGCCAATCCCTACCGATTCTAATGTCCATTCACCCATTCAAACCACTCCTGTCATTGATCGGCTAGAAAAGTCAGATAGAATGTCTAAAGAAAAACAAAAATTCTTTAGACTGTCGGCTTTTAACGCCGATAAAAAACGTGATAAAAAATCAATCAAAAATGAAATAACAGAAGACGACGAAGATAAGAAATGTTTGGAGAAAAAAGCTTTAGGTAAGAACGTTCAAAGAATAACACAAAATCGAATATGTAAAAATATTAAAAGTAAAGATGAGTTAACAAATTCTGTTACCGAACCGACTGGTAATGCAAAAATCAAACAAAATAAACCTAAAAATAAAAAAAATAGTAAGTCAGAAAAATCCGATATAAATAATTCAAAGAAAGTTAAAAAATCAAAACAAAAGCCCAGCGTTTCTAGTAGTAGCGACGACGAGGATGTCACTAGTTCCGAATCTGATTCAGATTCCTCGCAACTCTCGGAAACGTCTAGTTTAAATATCAAACGTTCTAATATGATTTTTGGCTCTTGTTTGGAAACCAAAACGTTCGGAACCGTAGCAGGAATAACTACAAATAATTCCAACGACGTTTGGGGCTTTGCTGCTGCCGCGGCAGAAGCAAAACAAAAAGAAAATTTTATAAAATCCGACCAAATAGAAAGTATTAGTAACGACTGTTTAAAAGGCGAAGAAAAAGGAAGAGCTGGCATTGGACAATTAAAAAATTTATATGACGGCCTTTCTCATCTCTTTGCAACTCCAACATTAAACCGTTCACGATCCGGTACCTCGCCTAACTACAACTTGAGTAGGCGAAAGAAACCGAGTGAACAAACTACAGAAATAAAAGAGAAACCCAAGGAGGTGAAAGAAAAAATTAAAATCGAAAAAGTCGAAGAGATAGTTGAAAAAAATGACGTTCAAAACGAAACATCCATCCATAAAATCCCAAATCCTATCAAAGTCCTCGAATTGAAAGACGAAACCGTACAAATGACACCCTCTAACTTAGTCAAAACGGCTGTTAATTCGAAACGACACGAATTAGAAAGAAGGAAGTTTCTTAAGAACGAAGCCGGATTGGGTGCGGTGGGCTTAAATCAAAAATCTATGATTGGGGACGTTCGCATGAAAAAGCGCAATCTAATTGCCGAGGCCACACAAACTAGCCATCAGTTGTCGGTGCTGTCGAATTCCAACAATCAGACGGGTAAGATCCGACTTCCAACCACCACAAAAGTACATTCATTCCTTATCCTTCTGTATTTCCTTATATTAGTCTGAAATATAAGGATAAAAGAAGAATTTAAAGTTGTAGCTTATATTTCAGGCGATTTAATATTAATTTTATGGAAGTGGAAACTATTAATTGCTTTTCCCGTTCCTCAATTCCTTCTGCATGCTTTTGATATGATTACCTCGCTCACATTTTAATTATTGCCTCGTTCTTTTTCTTTTTATACATTAAAATTGTATGTTTTGAGGTGAGTATAAATGATTTTTAACTTACTTTTGATTAATTTAAATCCGATTCTCTGCAATCAAAGAAAACAACTAATGGTCTCTTTGCGACCATTTGGTGAGAACGTAATGGAGTTGTTTAACCCGCCTCTGCAAAACATAATGAAACGTTTTATCTCGCCGGTCTGGTAATGTCAAAAAATCGGATTGCTACCAAAGGTGTTCCACAAATTTGGAAAGTGATAGTGGTTTTCTATGTGATGGCTCAAGAGGGCGGTTTCTAACGAATAGGCGGGAAAGTTGATATTTAGACATTCCGCTCGCAACCGTTAGCGACTTTAATATCCGGTTGATATGACTCATAGTGCTAATTCCTGATAGGGTAAAGTTCAAAGAAGGCAATGCCATATTTGTATATAGGAAATAAGAGCCTAATTAGTGAGAAAAGTCCAATTGAACTTTGTGTAATTTTTAAAAACAGGATGTTGTTTTACTCAACATCCTCTGTTTTCTTTTAATTACACCAAGTTCAGTTGAACTGTTCTCACTAATTAGGCTATTACTTCCTATATACAAATATGTCATTGCCTTCTTTGAACCTTACCTTATCAGGAATTCTGACTATCAGTGATATCAACCGGATATTAAAGTCCCTAACGATTACGAGCGTATGTCGGAAAAGTTGATATTTAGACATTCCGCTCGTAACCGTTAGCGACTTTAATATCCGGTTGATATCACTAATAGTCATAATACCTGATAGGGTATGGTTCAAAGAAGGCAATCACATATTTATATGTAGAAAATAAGAGTCAAATTAGTGAGAAAAGTTCAATTGAACTTGGTGTAATTTTAAAAAACGATATGTTGTTTTTACCTAAAATCCTTTGTTTTTTTTTAATTACGCCAAGTTCAGTTGGACTTTTCTCACTAATTAGGCTCTTTTTCCTATATACAAATATGTCGTTGCCTTCTCTGAATCTTACCCTATCAGTAATTATGACTATTAGTGATATCAACCGGATATTGACGTCGCTAACGGTTACGAGCGGAATGTCTAAATATTAACTTTCCCGCCCATTCGTTAGAAACCGCCCTCTTAAAATGGTATGTTTTTCAAAACGAGAGTCGGAAGATCGAGTGTGTATGCAGTGACAAAGAACGTTATTAGAACACGACAGACTCGCAATATTAGGAACGTGGAGATGAGCAACGGTTGCTCATCTTGCTCCTCTTTAGCTCCTTAAGGCGGCTGTTAGACAGAGGTTTTTCAGCGACCGTCACAGACCGACCAAAATTTTAAGCACGTGATTTTGATTATCATTAGGCACACAGCATCGACAGTCATCGATAATTCGATAATGGTCGGTATCCCTCACTCGCTGACGATTGACCGTTTGTCTGACGGTCGCTGAAAAACGTCTGTCTGGCAGCCCCCTAATGATATTAATAACCACGTCTTTAAAATTTTGGTCGGTCTAATAGCTCTGTTCGCTTGACTTGCACTAGTTACTCCGGACAGTTAGTGAACCAATGAGAATAAAGAATACAGAATGAAGTCTACAGTCATTGGTTTATGGCCTGCTCCGAGCAACTAGTGCAAGTCAAGCGAACAGAGCTTATGACGGTCGCTAAAAAACGTCTGTCTGACAGCCGCCTATTAGAGCCTCTAATATAAACTGTAATATCAGCAGTGGTTTACCTATGAGTTGTTTTAGAAATAATAAATTTGTATTTAGTAACCGTGGAGCGATCTCTTGATCTTCAGGCATTCCTTTTAGAAAGCAACCACTATTTCATCCCATCACTAGGAAAATCACTATTACTGTCTATATTTGTGGACATTTTTACATTTTTAGTTCTGTTTTGACGATATTATTAGATAGACAAATTACCAAAGGTCACATGAAATGTCCCATTACGTTTTGCAACGACGATAGAATGGGTGAACTACCCCATTTTGTTTTTACCCTTGGACTCAAAATTCAGTTTTATAAACAAGTTTGTGTAATGTAGCGTAAGTAAAAGGATGAGGTTAATTAAATTTTATTTTGCACCTTAACGATATTACTTGTCTGATTGGCTGGTCTTGAAGAATTTTAATGCTTAACGTATTTTACAGTGTACTAAAATCACTAAAAAAACGTAACATTGTTTTTCATTTTATTGCATGCTTTTTTTTAGTTTGTCTTTAACACCGCAGGATTTTTATGGTACTTAATTTGCACTGAAGAGTTTAAAAAATCCATAAAGTACACAAAGGTTAGTTTTATTTTCAGGGATTTTGAAGCGTTCCATAAATCTATCAAAGTGTAATTGCGACACTTTTTGTTTCATCCATCCCTGCGCAATAAACCCTAACCCTTGTGTACTTTAGTTCAAAAGAATTCAATATTTGCCTAGAACTGACTATAAAAACAAAAATTGTTTCAGGCACTTTGGCAACTACCTCACTTCCACCCGGAGTCACTCAAAAAGATGTGGAAATTTTCCGTAACACTAGAGAACGTGCAAATCCAGTTTCACCTCTACCTACGCCTCTCACCAATACGCAATCAAATTCAGAGAGCGTAAACGGTTTTACTTCACCTTCTCAAATGATGGCAGCTCAAGCTCGATGTCCTGCAGCTATCGAATTTGGAATGCACGACATCCAAACTTGGTACTCTAGTCCTTTTCCTCAAGAATACGCTCGTTTACCGAAATTATTCTTGTGCGAATTTTGTTTGAAGTATACAAAAAGTAAAGCCGTACTCGAGAGGCATCAAGATAAGTGTACATGGCGACATCCACCAGGAACGGAAATTTATAGATGCGGCGAGTTGTCGATGTTCGAAGTGGATGGAAATGTGAACAAAATTTATTGTCAAAATTTGTGTTTATTGGCTAAACTTTTTTTGGACCATAAAACGTTATATTATGACGTAGAGCCATTTTTATTTTATGTTTTGACTAAAAATGACAAGAAGGGTTGCCATTTAGTTGGATACTTCTCCAAAGAAAAGCATTGTCAGCAGAAGTACAATGTTTCCTGTATTATGACAATGCCCAATTACCAAAGACAAGGATTTGGAAGATTTTTAATAGATTTCAGTAAGTATTTTTCACTTTTATGAGTTTTAGAGCTCGTTCAAAATAGAAAATGGCTCGAGTGGAGTCTCCTACCCAGAGTCGGATCAAAGAACGTTGGGGCCTGTGGCCCTAATGGCTAGAGGAGAGAGGAGATGGTGAAAAAATCCCCTTTTTGGGGTTTTCGCTTATATCTTGAAAACGGTGTATCTTAGGGAAAAAATTACTCTTAGCAAAATGAAAGCTTATTAAATTTCCTACAAAATCTTTTTCTATTCCTTATAGTTTTTGAGATACCCGCCCACAAAAATCGTGAAACTAAAAAAAATTTGCCTCGCGTTTTGCGTCAAACTTTTGCCTTTAGCATCTCAGCCCTTTGTTTTACAGTAAAAGTCTTCAGAAAAAAAGTTGTAGAGCATTCAATTTCATTTACTATTTTACTTTTTTCCTGACCCTCCACCACACCAGACCCTGAAACACGCGCTTCATGGATAATCCAGCCATGGTTCCACTCTATTGATTAGCCTATTCAACACTCAATTTAAAGTTTTATCATGGACTGTGCATCAATAATTTGAGTTCAATGATCCAACAAGTTAATTTTTATTTTGTACGAGCTCTAATTTAACTTTTAGAAAATCAAAACTGTTTACAGCACGCCTCTTAATTTTTTCACTGTGTAATTCTTTCTTTAACAGGTTATTTGTTATCGAAAGAAGAAGGTCAACCAGGAACACCAGAAAAACCTCTTTCTGATTTAGGCCGAGTTTCCTACCATGCATACTGGAAATCTGTCGTACTCGAATACCTTCATAAACATAGAAACGAAAAAATCTGTCTAACTGCCATAAGTAAAGAGACTGGAATGTATTGCCATGACATAGCTGTAGCCTTGCATTTACTAAATTTTATTAAACCGACCCCTAAAGATAACCTCAAAGCTTCTTTATGTATCGATTGGAAAATGGTCGATGAGCATGCTGAACGAGTATCAAAATCCAAATCGAGAATTCCTATTGATTCTGAATGTCTTAGATGGACTCCACTATTAAACACAATAGTAAATCCGTTTAGAGAAGACAAATCTGATTGTGAAAAAGATGCTTCTTTAAATGAAACTGCGGATATAGTCGTTCCGGTTCCAGAAAAAATTATAATTGAAACGCAACAAGGTGTTAAACTTAAAAAAGGACGCAAACGTAAAAATCCAATTGCACCTAAAACACCAAAGACTCCTAAAACTGTTACTAAACCAACTCCTGTAGAGGAAACACCTGTAACTGCAGCAGAAGAAATGGAAGTTACCTCTTCTGGACGCAAACGAACGCGTCCTAGTAAGTTTAACGAAACTACGTACGCGGACATTAAACAAAAGTCACACAATATGTCAGAAGTGGGAAAAAGAAAACGAAAAGAATCTGTAAACAGTGATAAAGATTTAGAAGTTGAAAAGAAAAAAGTTAAAAACGAAGCAACTCCCAAAGTTAAAACTAAGGATTCTGACTTAGTACCAAAAGAAGAAGAATTGGAAGAAACACCAAATGTGCGAGGAAGGCGTAACCAAAATCACGAAAACGCTGGTGAAAGATGGTCTCAAAGACGCGCTAAACGGAAATTAGAAGTAACTCAAAACAAAGTAGAAGTAAAAGAGGAAGAAGAAACTGTTGTTGAAAAAGAAGTTCTTGAAGTCAAACCTCCTGTGGTTACTGAAAAAGTTTTAGAAGCTCCTTCTCTGCAGGAAGAAAAACCCAAACCTTTGCGAACTGTTAAAAGAAAACGTGGAAGGGGTAAAGGACGCACGAAACGTGCTTTTGATACTAAAAAACAGTTAACTTTACCCGAACTTATGAAAAATAGATTAAGACAAGGAAGTGAAAGTGAATCTCTGTTGTCAGAAAAGTCAGATGATGATAGTTCTATGCCTTCTCCAATGCGTAGTTTGGAATCCAAACCCGACTCTGTTGACTCAAAACATGAAGATGACATTGTATCTATAAGAAAACAAAGTAGTAAAATATCTAATGAGGAAGATTCGTCGGCAGAAGCTGACGATGAGATGGAAAATGACGAGCGTGACTATAAGTCCATGAAAGAGCGTAAGAGTTTGTCACCTCTCACAAAGTATAAACTTAATCAAACCACTTTGAATAATTCTAAAGGCGAAGCGGTTAAAGTTATTGCACCAGATTTACACAAGTTAGAAAAAGAAACCCTTAAGGAGGATTTAAAAACGCCCGAAGTTTTATTAAAACCAGTTGTTGTCCCAGTTGAACCCAAAGTTAATGGAGAGTCTATAGAAAAAGAAGAATCAGTTAAGGTTCCAGAAAAAGATGAAAAAACAATAGTCAAGCAATCATCTCCTGTTTGTTCCACATCTTCTGAATCTGAGACTGAAATTGATGGACAAAAGATTAAAATAATTTCCCAAAAAGAAGCTTTAGAACTATCCAAACAGTCAGTTCCAAATAGTGTACTCAAAGTAGATGATAAACCGTCTGAAAAGGTAGAAACTAAAGCGGCAGAAATAAAATTGAACGAAGCTGTAAGTGAAAAAGTTTTTGAAAAGGAAGAAAAAATTGAAAAGATGGAAGTTGTTAAGCCTTTGGTAGAAGAGAGTGAAAAGATGCAAGAACATAAAATCGACGTTCCTAAAGTTCCAGAGTGTAACAACGCATTAGTAGATCAACCCAAGTTACCAGTGATACAGAGTAAACCTGAAGTAGTTTTCAAAAGTGAAGAACGACCCATACCTAGCGTTCCAGAAGTCAAAAAAGATATCCCCAAACCCAAAGTAGAAGAAATCAAACCGAGGGAAGAAAAAATGAAGTCTGATGTTAAAGTACGACCCGAACCCGTTATTCCTAAAGAAGAACCAAAAATGCAATTAAAACAAGAAATAAGCCCACCCAAAATTGAAACCAAACACAAAGTGGACATACCTGATGTGAGATATCAAAAACCTCCAGAAGAAAAGCAGTTTGAAGCCAAGAAAGTTTGTCTTATGGAAAACCCAGAAAATTTATTAGCCAAAGCCGAATATTCAATGACTAATCCAAATTATCACATGGCTCAAGCTCAATACAACCAATGGCAGTGGGATAGATTTGCTTGGGAAAAAGGAATTTATTTCGATCATACAAAGCGCGACTACTCGGCTTATCCTATGCCTCTTCATATACCACCTTTAGACGTTTTACCAAAACCACATCCAGAAAAAGAAAAAATTCCCATCAAGTCCCATCGCCACGAAAGCAAACAAAGTAGTTCTAAAGTTAAAGAGAGTAAAGAGAAAATATCACCCAAAAAAGGTGAAAAGGTTCCTACTAAAATTAAGAATAATAGTGAGGACAACCATATGAGACAGGATGTTTATTGCAATATGAACCCAGCAAGGTCTCAAAATGATAAAAACATCTGCCCATCAAATAAGCCTAACGGGAATACAAACGAAATTCACGAAAAGTCCAAAGCGAAATTGTGCGAAAACGAACACGGAGATGTTTCAAATAATCCAGGAAACCACGGTCATTCTACCAACTCCACTGTGAAACACACACCACCTACACCTTCAGCACCGGACATACCTTCAATGGGTGTATATACACCAGATTCTACAACGAATTCAGTTCACAGTTTACATTATGGACAGTGTGACTTAGATGTGAGTCAGTTGGGTTTGGAATCGCCGACTTCCATTTCGAGCGACATGGCTTCGCAAAATTCCGTCGAATCCACACGATCGCCATCCGTATTACCGTCACACAATCAAAACCAACAACCAACGTACGATTGTTCTGTACAACACAACTTGCACCAAAATATTAATCAAGTACAACAAAATATAGCCGTGTCGGCTCCGAGTCCTCAAATGAACCAACAACAACAACAGCAGCAGCAACAACAGCAGCAGCAGCAGCAGCAACAACAACAACAACAGCAACAAATTACTATGCCTACTGCAAGCCAACACCAAAGTACCTCTAGTAAACGGCAGATTCAACAGCAAAGAAATAGATCTAATACTCCCTCTAGCAAACAACATTCAAACGTTCGTTCTACACCACCAAGCGCTCAACACGGAGCCGTTCAACAACGTCAACAACAAAGAGCAACGCCACCTTCTCTTCCCACTCATTTGCATATGCAAATTAGCCCTACGCCAAATCAACAACAAGTGCAACATAATGCTATGCAACAACAACAGCAGCAACTACAAGCTCATTTACAACACCACGCAATTCATCAAGGATACGGACATCCCCACCAATTAGGTGCTTCGCCTATGCATCATAATCCACATCATACCCATCATCATCCGGTTATAAGTCAAGGCAATTATTTACCAGTTCCCCAAATGGCAGTTTCTTCGCAAGCGTTTTCAGCTCAAGGAGCTAGTACTTATGTCAGCGTTCCCGCTATGACGACAGTAATACAACATCGCATGAGCGCTCAACAAGGCGGAAGTCTCGGCAGTTTGAGCGCACATCAAAAATTAGGACCTTCTCCAGCTTGTTCCGTAACTTCGGCCGGAAATTTTTATATTCAATCTAACCCTCATCCGCACTCTCACACACCCGGACCGGTACCTACTCCATCGCCAATACCGGTAGCGGCTTCTGCACTCCAAGGCAACACATCTCAAAATCAATCCGGCAACTCAAGTTGCAGTTTGGCAAAATTACAACAATTAACAAACGGTTTGGAAATGATACCACCGGGTTCTTGCAACACGATGACTCCTCCGCCTACGGCCATGACACTCACGCCGCCTCCTACACATCATCCTCACGGTAACATGACACCACCGCCTTCGCATCAAATGTTACAAAATCAATCTGTTCGTAATCTACCTACACCACCTTCGGCCATACCGGCAAACCTTCAACAACAAGTCTTAGGTTATCACAAATACTACCAAACGAACATGAATGTTAATCAATTAGGAGGAACCGTTACGCCTCCTATCGCACAAAATTTAGGCCGTTCTAGTAGAAATGCAACTAACGTAGCCGTTCAGCACATGCAATCATCTTCGAGTCGGGTTAGTCCTAATGTCACTTTAAATCCTAACCTTATGGCACAGTATAATACTTTAAACGGTTATCGAATGGCCGCTCAACAAACACCCAGTGCAGTAGCCGGTTATATAACTAACACGGCGGCCGGCTTCATAAATAATCCAGCTCAAATACCTATGCAAATGATGAATATGACTCAAACGCAGTATCAGGATCCGGCGGCCATGCAACGTGCAGCACAGCAAAACACAATGTACACAACTTACGGATACATCAACGGTAGTTTAATGCAACCACTAAATGGAACAATGAGACGTTAATTGTAATATGTGATAACAATATTTAATTCACAAATAGGCTGTGCTTGCTGTGTCCGGTGAAACTAATAGACGGATTAAAGAAGAAGAAGAAGAAGAAACTGTGATTTGAACCAATTATTAGTGAAGGTTAGTTTTGAGTGTTAATTTATTTTGTGATTGTTTTTTATATACTCAAACGTGCTCTATTAGATCCCAGTTGTAATTTTAAGTTGATTTTTTTTAAATGTATGGTTGCATCACGTTTTAACAGTTTTTATGACATCAGAAGTGGGATCACTTAATGTTTTTTTATTTTATTTTAAATTCTATGAAATTGTACTCGAGTTGAGAAATAAACAAATTGAAGTGATCCCTAGTTTTTTGACGTTAAACATACTAAAACAAAATAGCTTTAGATTTGACGTTTTTTTTCAGTTTTTATTTTGCGTGCACCAGTGATCTGAATTTTGTTAAGTTGTAACGTTGGCCACCTTAAGTTCAATGAGTTTATATGCAATAATAATTGAATAGAGTAAGAATGCAGTAAGCCACGCTTTTATTAATATTAAAGTGTCGGAGGGTAGATAGGTAGTTACTTAAGATATAAATTTTTGTGTCCTAACGAGAAGTTGGGGACAAATAAAACGTTTGCCTTTTTATAAGCAGTTTGTATGTTGAAGATTGTATTTAAATCGTGCGTTAAATAATTTATGGCATTAGAAATATAAAATACTGTATTAATTTATCCTTTTAATGTAAAGTATTTATTTAAATTTTTTATATTGTAATATAATGTGAATATGTAAATGAAGATATTTCAGTTTCATAAAGTTGTAAAAATATTTTTTTTTGTTAATTTTTTCAAAGTTAAAACTTTGTGTAAAAAAGTCAAATTTTTAGATGCCTATAAGAATATTATTACTTGCTAACTGATAATGTACAGATTGTTAAGTGTTTGATGTTTTTATCACATAAAATATTTTAAGATTTGTATAGCACTGTGATTAGAATATATTGTTAGTTTCTTTATTAATTTCTCGTACGGATAAATTGTTTCCGTGCAATAATAAAAATCTCATTTGTATTACAACAGTATAATATTAAAGACGTTAGTTTTTCTTTTTTATTTGTGCCTTTATTACTAAATTTTTTTAAATACTTTTGTGGCTGTTCGCATATTACATCTCTGAACAGATTAGATTATTTGTATCAAGTGACTTTGGAGGAAATTGAGCTACTTCAGACGTACCTTATTTGTAATACTCAAACGATTCAGATGTTATTTGGATGTGTCCGATGTAATATACAAACGCAGTAAGGAATACAAAAGTGAGTTATAGAAATTACTCCAATCGTTGAAATGAATTTACGAAAAAGCAAACAGTGTAGCAAATTGATTTCATTCTACTTCTACAAAAATGGGTTCATTAGATATGAGGTCTGTGGTTCTTTGTAGAATATCTCTAAACGCTCATTACCTGGGTTCACTAACTCAATTCGATAGCTAGCGACGTCAGTCACCAACGAATTCGTTAAATTTAATTTAGAGATTTATGAGAATAAATATATCGTTAAGTACCAAGAAAATAGCGATAAATTAACGATTTTCAGTAGCTATGGCCATATTTACCCACAAAAATCACAAACTTTGAATTACAAAATCGAAACATAAACTCAATCACTCTCTATCGAAAAAGTTTGTGAATCCCTACACAGAGGTAAAATTTTACGTTAAATACCTTTTGTAAATAACAGAATAGCTCGACTTGCTCCCTAAAACCACTACAACTCGGTTAATTACACCTGAAGTTACGTTTTTTCGTACAAATATACGAAATTAACGTGTGGCTCCATCTACTGTTAACTGGATAAATAAGACCGATACGATGGACATATTAGATTTTAGTAGTTTTTAACGTTTTCTTTTATACCAACATAACCTCGAATAAACAAGTAATCAAAATTCATTTATAATGTATTGAATGTATTTTAATTAATTATAAATTACATTCATTTTAATTAATTATAAATTAAATTCATTAGTGTAAAATTATGTCGAAGTGTAGACTACATGGTTTAAAGGTATTCTAAGGTGAATAGTGAAAAATTTAAGTGTTTAATTTTAACTTTTTCCAATAGTGGAATAGAATTAGGATTTGTACGGATGTTAGCTCCCATTAGCAATTTTATGCCTGAATATAATTGAGGACTATGTCCTGAACAACCCCTGACAGTTTTGACAATCCAACTAGTGCGGCAACATTTAAAAAATGGCCTTCTTGCACTTTCACGTTTTCGTTCTTAAAATAAGAAATAACTCGAGCTGTAATCAACGAATAGAAAAGAGTTATGATAAGGAATTGTTTGGGATTTAATACCGAAAAATTCTAGCCTAATTGCGAGACTTTCAATCCATTAGATTTGGCTAAAAACCTTCCCCAAGTTAAAAGATCGTCCAAAAATGTTTTCTTCAATTACTCTGAAATTGTTTATTTCCTTAATAGTATTTTTAATTAGTTTATTGTAATTTTAATACGAAGATTTTAGTGAAATGACCATTATATTGGTGCAGTGAAATTGTAGTAAAATTAATTTAGAAACCTAATTTTACGGATTATTTTTAGCATATTTAAGAAATGTGAGTAGGAACAATATTTTCTACAACCCTTTGTCCCTCATTCTTTACTTTGTGGCATAATTCATAATTTTCGGTTTTAATTCTTTGTGTATCTGCAACCAGCACTACATGAGCACAAGTGTATAAAAAGTTGCAAATATGAAATTTATTCAATGGTTTTTTGAGAAATGCAATGTCATTTTAAACTTAACCTAAAAATTTGGATTTTTTAGTTGCTCCAAATATTTAATTTACTTACATTTTGCTTTCAGTCAAGTGGAAAAGGGTTCAATTTAAGCTTTTGTGATGAAGTAAGTACCTACTGTTGTTGGAATTAGAACTTTGATATTGCAGTAGTTTTTCCAACCGTTGACCACCGCAACATTGATGTTTAATAGTTTTAAAATTACGTACAACTATAATTCAAAAGAAAGGATTTGGCAGGTTTATAAAGTTTTACTATTTCCTTATATCTTATAATAACTGATCGAGTCACAACTATGTGTACCTGAATTGTTGCAATTTAATTTTCGACTTGTTTACCTGTAGTGTCTAAACCTCTAAACTAATAGTTTATTGTATATTTTATTTGCTTGATCAGTAGTCACTATAATAGCTTAATTATATTTCAAATTGGATTAATTCTTATAGTAATTTCAAAATTAATTTTTTCGTGCTTTTAGATGCAAACGACTGCCAGAGCAACTTCTATTCCAAGAAAAACGAATTGCAGAGAACACCTACATGGAATGGAAGATGGAACAATAGCAAAAGAATGAAGCTAAATATGTATAAGCTTGAAGAAACATAATTAAGTGGAAGACTTAGAAAACAAATAAAATGGAGATGAGAGGCCAAAAGCCTCAACTTTGTTAGAAGAAGAAAAAGTAGTATATTTTTAATAATTTATCTTGTTAATTTCAAATTTGATTAATTCTTATTAGTAATTTCAAAATTAATTTTTTTGTGCTTTTAGATGCAAACGACTGCCAGAGCAACTTCTATTCCAAGAAAAACTAATTGCAGAGAACACCTACATGGAATGGAAGAATGAAGCTAAATCTAAGCTCGAAGAAACATAATTCAGTGGAAGACTTAGAAAACAAATAAAATGGAGATGGGAGGCCAAAAGCCTCAACTTTGTTAGAAGAAGAAAAAGTAGTATATTTTTAATAATTTATTTTGTTAATAATTATTTTTCATATTTGAATAGTTTTATAAGAGTTTGATCCTGGTCAAATTCATACTATAATTTTTGATTCGTGTTATTGAAATGTTATTAAATTTCTTCTATATTGTATGTGTCCATCTGCTAATGTTTGTTTAATTTGGTAAATAGTAATCAGAAAATTAATTAATTTTGTGCTTTCAGGTGCAAACAACTGCCAGAGCAGCTAAGTATCAGATTAGTAGTAGGAAGCACGATAATTGTTCAAGAAAGCAACTCGTTGGATCAGGTTACTCTTCCATGTTTTTTTACTGATGTGAGATAGTGGAGTGAGATATTATTACTAAATAATAACTAGTAGCTGCCATTAATTATTGAAAATGGTTAATACAAACATTACAATAAGTTCAAAAAAATTGAATGTAATTTTTTTATTTAATTTTTAAAAAGATAGGCATTACTCCATTATACACAAAATATTTCTTATTGTAAGTGGAAAAATTTGCTAAGGATAAGAAACTACCTGAATATCACAGTTAAATTTATTTGTCGATGATTAATACATGTTAACTTTTAAAATAAACTAAAATAGCATTTCAAAATGTAATATGAAATTGTTACCTAATTATTTGCTGTTTGAGCCTCAGTTTGTCAATGTAAGTCGAACTGTTTAGATCTAGTCCTAAGACTATAGTGAGTAGTGTATTGTTTTATCATTGGATATAATATGCAAAGCAAGGAATAGCAGAAATATTATTAAGGTATAGAGAATCTTTTAATTATTAATTAATTTTCTTATGTAACTTCTTGTAAATATTAGTCATAAGCGGTTATTGAACTTTAGGGTAAGAAAATAACCACTAATCAAAATTCTGTTTTTGTATTTTAACTTTGAAATGATGTAAAGAACAATAATTATATTTATTCAGTTTCCTAGCCATACTCAAATTTGTAAACAACATCTTTTTGTATATTTATAGTTCTAATTTTTATACGTTAAAATAAATTGTGGGGCACCTAAAGTTCAAAACTGATTTTTTCTTTCTTTGTTGTCTATTAATTTAACATAAACATTAGGTACAATAAGTTTGAAAAACTAAACTTAAAAAGATCAAATCAGATTACTTACTGTTATTTTAATTGCTTAAATAATTAATAAACAATCCTTAGAAATAAATTAAATAATTCTAATGTGATTGAAATTTCCGCCTAACACATAGGCAACCGTTTGCTTTAATACTCGCATATTATTGGTTGATATTTCTTTAGTGGTAGGGAATTGGTAGGAGAAAGTTAATATAAGTGCGAGTTTTGCCATAAGTTCAGATTCTTATCAGTAACACAGATCAGCAAATTTTAGAAAAATAAGGGTTACTCTTGTGAAAATCAACTTTCAATTTTCGAATTTTTTTTGATTGGAAGTTGTTCTTTATATTATAATAAGTATTTCTACCAAGTATTAATTAATTTACTTTAATATTAAGGGTAAAAATTTAAATATCCTGATCAACAATTATTTTGTAATAATTTTTAAAAATAAAAAACAAAAAACTTTTACAAGTATAAAAATACATATTTCGTTACATAATAATTGTGTAAATCTGAAGTTTAAATTTACAAAGGCACAACAATTGATAAAGTATTTGATGAATCACTCTGTGTCATTTATAGTAAAACTTCGTAATTTGTTTTAGTTTCGTTTGAACTTCTGAGTCGAAAGGATCGTTCCTGAAGTGCCAGTGCGTTTAACAACAGAACCTAGGGATTAACAGAAAATGAACAGAGACACGGATAACAATTCCAGAGTTGCAATTGTGGAAAGAAAGCTTCCAGTTGCATTCCCAATAAAATGAGTGAAAAAATTTTGTAAGTAAGATTTATGATATTTATAACTTTTGTCTAGCTAACTAATTATTAAATAAATTTAAAGCGTTTTAATTCACTGTTTTGAATTTTTATAAAAATTAAAAAATATTTTTAATTAGGTTTATTTGTTTATTTAATTTATTTTGCAAGTTAAAAATTCATTACTTAATTGAAAATAATCATTGGTTGACTATGCCTAATACATACTAAAATGTTTCTTATTTCAGTTTGCGTTCAAATCTTCGACTTTGGAAGATGGTCTTGCAACTAACAGTTCTTCATTTTGCCGAACAGCGAGAGGATTACAAGAAAACTTAATGGACCAAGTTGAAGTTACTTTATCTAAGTTTATTTACTGACAGCGCTTTCGAGATATTTTGGGTCCAATTATGTTTAATTATATTGGTTATTAAAAGTTAATTAGTTGGAAATAATCATTGGACGAAAATTACTAAAATTTAAGTAAGTTATTTTAATTAATTTTAAATTTAGAACATACTCTAGAAGTTTGTTTGCTTTTTGTTATGCTGAATCCTGCATGTGTTTTTATTTAATGTTTATTGCAAATTAAAAATTAATTACTTAATCGAAACATGCCTAAAATACATACTAAAACACATCTTATTTTAGTTTCTGTTCAATCGTCGACGGTGAGAGTGCCCTTTAGTCCACATGAAGAGGATTTTTAGAACTTAATGGACCAAGTTGAAGTTATTTTACCTAAGTTTATTTACTTTCGAGCTATTTTGGATCAAAATATGTTTAATTATTAGTTACTAAAAGTTAATTAATTGGAAATAATCATTGGGCGAAAATTACTAAAATTTAAGTAAGTAATTTTAATTAATTTTAAATAGAGAAGACACCCTAGAAGTTGTTTGCTTTTTGCTATGCTGCATGCTGCATGTATTTTTAATTAATTTATATTGAAAAATAAAAATTAATTACTTAATCGAAACATATACTAAAACATATCTTATTTCAGTTTCCGTTCTATCGTCGACAGTGAGAGTGTCTTCTGGTCCACATCAAGAGGATTTTTAGAAAACCTAATGGACCAAGTTGAAGTTATTTTATATAAGTTGATTTTCTCACAGCGCTTTCAGGATCTTTTGAATCAAAATATTTTTAATTATTGGTTACTAAAAATTAATTAATTGGAAGTAATGATTGAGCGATAACTACGAAACTTTAAGAAGCAAAAGTCCTTTTAACGATTCAGCTTGTGTCCAAAATGGGTACATCAGACTAACATCTCAATTAGTTTCAGATTACATTCCACCTTTGATTCGGAAAGATGCTTATTCTTATCAAGCCGACAGTGTCTTCTGGTTTTGGACCCGACATGAGGATTAGGAGATTTAATGGACAAAGATTAATTTATTTTTAATTTATTTGGATTGTATTTAAGTAGAAGGGTAGCTACACCTCTCGATTAGTTTTTTTTAATTAATTTTTTTCAATTTAAGTTCATTGCTTGCTTGGAAGGGTAGCTACCCCTATTTACTGGTCATCGCTAGCGAAGACGTAGCAGCTAGGTAAGTTGCTTCCAACAGCTCTTCTCCACGTTAAAGAGAGCGCGAGGGGAAGCAACCTCTAAGACCACTGCGAGTTGTCCTCGAATTGGTCGGAGGTTGTTCCTCTTCCGTAGTCTTTAATGTGGCGATGGGCGTGGACTCCATGTTGGAATGTGGGTGTGCGTTGGCGCCGGGCGGGGAGGGGTAGGTGGGAGGGGGGTCGGCGGTCCCCTCCCCCCTACCCCTCCCCGCCCGGCGTCAACGCACATGCGCACTCCTACACGGAGTCCACGCGCATGCGCATTAGAGACTAAGGGGGAGGAGCAACAACCGACAATTTCGAGGACAACCCCCAGTGGTGGACGGGGGGTGCCACCCCTCGTACTCTCTCGGACAAGGTGCAGGGTTGAAGCGACGCCACCTACCTAGCAGCTACCCGATAAGCAGCCATTACCAGTTTTAATATTAATTAATATTTTGTAATTATTTATTGTTTTAATTACGTATTATGTCTTGTGGGCCACCGCTTGATGAGCCGAACTCCTCAAGCGATGACTCCTCAAGCTTTATTTGTTACAGTTATTTCTTTCCAAATCTAACGAGGGGTGGACTTGTTGCAACCCATGCCCTGGGCTGCAACCTTTAATCTTTTTTTTAATGGTACTATAGCTATTTTTACAATTTTTAATTTCTGCTGCATACATCGTTTAGGACACAAGACTGAATCGTTAAAGGGACTTTATGTCTCTTGAATCTCGCTTGGGTGATTTACTAAGCGTTGGCCCGTCAATCAATAATAAATTGTTTACAAATAATTAGTTTTAAATTTGTATAATTAATTACTTAATTACTAGTATATTATTATTATTTTCTTGTGTACATAATTATATTAAATATACGTTTTATAATATACTTTTGTGTATTCTTCATTTTAATAAATAAATTTAAAGTAAACTGATGTAAATCTTGACATTTTTCCCAAGAAAACAGCACTCTTGGAGTCCTTAAGACTCTTCTCTCCATACTCTTCATAATTTTCAATTAACTTTGGATTTTAAAAGCAAAAAGTAAATTTGTTGAAGACAAATGAAGTCTTAATACATAAGACAATAAATTCCAGCTGGCTAAATCTGTAATACAAAGAGTTCTTCTTTACTTGTGTGAAATGAGATGACAGGCAGAGGAGATTGCTATATGAGATTAAATAACATGAGTATGACAGCTGATATTAAAAGAGAGAGCTATAGAGGGAGAGACAGATATAAAGATAGAAAAATAGAGGAAGTTAGAGATAGATAAAGAGATAGATAGAAACATAGTAAAATAGAGGGAGTTATAGATAGATTCAGAGATAAGGAGATAGATAAAGAGACTGATGAAATGAGCTAAAAACATAGTAAAATAGAGAGAGTTATAGATAGATACAGAGACAGAGATAAGGAAATAGAAAAAGAGACTGATGAAATGAGAGAAAAACATAGTAAAATAGAGGGAGTTTAGATATAGATACAGAGATAAAGAAATAGATAAAGAGACTGATGAAATGAGCTAAAAACATAGTAAAATAGAGAGAGTTATAGATAGATATAGAGACAGAGATACGGAAATAGATAAAGAGACTGATGAAATGAGATAAAAACCTAGTAAAATAGAGGGAGTTTAGATACAGATACAGAGATAAGGAAATAGATAAAGAGACTGTTGAAATGAGATAAAAACAGTAAAATAGAGGGAGTTTAGAGATAGATTCAGAGATAAGGAGACAGATAAAGAGACTGTTGAAATGAGATAAAAACATAGTAAAATAGAGAGAGTTTAGATATAGATACAGAGATAAGGAAATAGATAAAGAGACTGATGAAATGAGCTAAAAACATAGTAAAATAGAGGGAGTTTAGAGATAGATTCAGAGATAAGGAGACAGATAAAGAGACTGTTGAAATGAGATTAAAACATAGTACAATAGAGGGAGTTTAGATATAGATACAGAGATAAGGAAATAGATAAAGAGACTGATGAAATGAGCTAAAAGCATAGTAAAATAGAGAGAGTTATAGATAGATACAGAGACAGAGATAAGGTAATAGATAAAGAGACTGATGAAATGAGAGAAAAACATAGTAAAATAGAGGGAGTTTAGAGATAGATACAGAGATAAGGAGATAGATACAGAGATAACGAGATAGATACAGAGATAAGGAGATAGATAAAGAGACTGATGAAATAAGAGAAAAACATAGTAAAATTGAGGGAGTTTAGATATAGATACAGAGATAAGGAAATAGATAAAGAGACTGATGAAATGAGCTAAAAGCATAGTAAAATAGAGAGAGTTATAGATAGATACAGATACAGAGATAAGGAAATAGGTAAAGAGACTGATGAAATGAGCTAAAAGCATAGTAAAATAGAGAGAGTTATAGATAGATACAGAGACAGAGATAAGGTAATAGATAAGGACTGATGAAATGAGAGAAAAACATAGTAAAATAGAGGAGTTTAGAGATAGATACAGAGATAAGGAGATAGATACAGAGATAAGGAGATAGATACAGAGATAAGGAGATAGATAAGAGACTGATGAAATAAGAGAAAAACATAGTAAAATTGAGGGAGTTTAGATTATAGATACAGAGATAAGGAAATAGATAAAGAGGACTGATGAAATGAGCTAAAAGCATAGTAAAATAGAGAGAGTTATAGATAGATACAGATACAGAGATAAGGAAATAGTAAAGAGACTGATGAAATGAGCTAAAAGCATAGTAAAATAGAGAGAGTTATAGATAGATACAGAGACAGAGATAAGGTAATAGATAAGAGACTGATGAAATGAGAGAAAAACATAGTAAAATAGAGGGAGTTTAGAGATAGATACAGAGATAAGGAGATAGATACAGAGATAAGGAGATAGATACAGAGATAAGGAGATAGATACAGAGATAAGAGATAGATAAAGAGACTGATGAAATAAGAGAAAAACATAGTAAAATTGAGGGAGTTAGAGATAGATACAGAGATAAGAGATAGATACAGAGATAAGTAGACAGATAAAGAGACTGATGAAATAAAAGAAAAACATAGTAAAATAGAGGGAGTTAGAGATTGATACAGAGAGAGAATAAAGAGACAGAAACAGAGATAAAGAGAGAGAAACAGAGATAAAGAGACAGACATGGAGATAGAGAAATTAAGAAATAAAAGTCCCCTGGACTTTTTCCCTGGGGCTTCTTTCTCTCTCTATCTTCTTCCCATTCTTTGTCTTTCTCTTTATCTCTGTTTCTGTCTCTTTATCTCTGTTTCTGCCTCTTTATCTCTCTCTCTGTATCAATCTCTAACTCCCTATATTTTACTATGTTTTTCTCTTATTTCATCAGTCTCTTTATCTATTTCCTTATCTCTGTATCTATCTCCTTATCTCTGTATCTATCTCTAAACTCCTTATTTTACTGTTTTTATCTCATTCATCAGTCTCTTTATCTATT